>CAUHTR010007626.1:0-14418 GCA_959609185.1 Schmidtea polychroa | reverse complement strand
TTATTATTATTATTATTATTATTATTATTATTATTATTATTATTATTATTATTATTATTATTATTATTATTATTATTATTATTATTATTATTATTATTATTATTATTATACAGATTTTTTCTGTGACCAAGCTATTTTGCAAGCGATGTGATTTCCAGTGTACCGGGGAAAGTATGCAATAGAGTTGAATCAACAATATTGTATACTTACCTGGCGCGAAGAGAAATCTTCGCGTCTCCTGCATAGTACTGATGAGAGCCAAAAGCTCGAAACTAGTCTACTATTGGGATTTGCACTGGGTATCACAAAGCTTGTACTGTTTATTTTATTATTATTATTATTATTATTATTATTATTATTATTATTATTATTATTATTATTATTATTATTATTATTATTATTATTATTATTATTATTATTATTATTATTATTATTATTATTATTATTATTATTATTATTATTATTATTATTATTATTAATATTATTATTATTATTATTATTATTATTATTATTATTAATATTATTATTATTATTAAAGTGATAATTTAAGCCTTTTGCAGCAAATAATGTAATAATGAAAAAATTTCGACTCTAAGATGGTCCTTGCCAATCTCCTGGAATTTAGCAATCTCCTTCGAAAATACATTTCTATCTTTCTTTTATTTTGTTTTTCTTTATTCTCATTGGTTATAAATATAATATAATATAATGATATACTTTCTTTTTCTGAATTTTTTTAAAAATTTTATTTAAAATTAAAATTAAAATTAAAATAAAATAAATATCATTTAAAACTCAAAATGACAAAAACTAAAACCTTTAAATTTTTTTAAAGCTTCTATAATTAGCTTCTAGAAGCCTAATAAAATATTTCAAAATATTTTACAATAAAGCCTCCAATAACCATTTATATACGCTATTTAAATATTTCAATAAATGTGTCAATTTTGATTTTTAAATCCTATCTTTTGAAAGTAAATTTCCTAAAATTTTCTATATTATTTTAGTTATATATATATATATATTATTTTTTATGTATTATCAGATATTTCCAAGGTCAATGACAACAGACCAAATTCATGAGTTCATTGATTTCTTCTTTAGTGTTGATTTTTGGCTGTCTGTTTATGATGAGAATTGCTTCTTTGAATCTGACATTTTTCTTTTGGATGTTTCCATTAGCTATGATTTCGATTGAAATATTTTTTCTTTCCTCTGTTGGTTGACATTGTTGGAGATGTCTGTTTATCGAGGATGTTCCACCAGGATCTAGATGTTCTTTAACTCTCTAGACCTCATTGCATACATTGACGATGTTTTCTCTAAAGCACATATCTTTCGGTGTCTGGCAGTTTTCATTGTGCAATTGTTTTCTCTATTTATGTTGCCTGCCAGAGCCCTTCTCAATGTTCAAGATTTATGTGCTATCCGAATTGGAAGACCGGTACGTTTAAGTTCTTTCAGGATCTTGAAGTCGAGTATGTCACTGATGAATGGGATATTCAGATAGAAATATTTCTTCTTCTTTTGTGTTAATTCCCTAGATCTTTTTAGTGTAAAATTCATTCTTTCAATGTCCTCACCTTGATATCCGTTTCTGTGTAGAATTTTATTTTATATTTTTTATATTTTTTAAGTGTTGAATCTAATTCTGCATCATGATTTGGTTGATAATATTATTATTATTATTATTATTATTATTATTATTATTATTATTATTATTATTATTATTATTATTATTATTATTATTATTATTATTATTATTATTATTATTATTATTATTATGATTATTATTATTAATATTATTATTATAATTATTATTATTATTATTATTATTTTTATTTTTATTTTTTATTATTTATTATTTTCTTGTTATTATAATAAGAGATCAAAGTGAACAACTAAGAACGACACTTAGTAAAAAAACTGCTGCAGAGATAGCAAAAGACAATCTTGAATTAATTAGATCTAAAGAATTAATGATCCAAGAAAAAAAATATGAAGATGAACATTTTGCACGTCTCTGGAATGATGACATAAAGAAGAAGGAAGAAAGGGAACGGCATGACATGGATAAAGCCGCCGCTAGAAATCAGTAAATTAAAAAAAATTTCACAATTTATTTTCAATATATGTAATTTAAAGAGAAATGACAAAAATATTGGTCGAACAAAATTCTTTAATAGCAGAGAAGAGACAACAAGAAAAACAATTGAAGGAAGAAGAAAAGACCTTAAGGGTTTACTGATAGTTTTTGTTTGTCAATATTAATTTATATTTTTTTCGGTTTCAGTTGCAAATGCTAGAATTGAAAAAACTGGAAAACGATAATGCATATGAAGAGAAACTGAAAAAACAACAGCAGACTCGAGATATTTTTGATGCAAATCTCAGACAAAAATTAAAGCGACACAATAGAGAAATGCAAGAAGAAATCGCTCTTGACACAAAAATAATGGAAAATCTTCTTGCCGGTTTTGAAGCAGAAGCAAATTTACAAATCGGAAAGAAAGTTTGTTTTTATTAATAATTTAAATTTTGTGATTAATTTTTTCATTAAAGTATTAATTTATTTAAATTCTATTAAATTCCATAGCTTTTTCATTTACACCAATACAAATACACCAATCCCTCGAATTACGCAGTTTCTCTTTTACGCGGTTATAAAAAATAATATTTTTTTAATGAAATCAAACATATTTGGTGGCAAGTGTCTCTCAAATGCATATATTGCATAAGATTACTCACATTTGAACGACCAGATGTCTGTAACCCACTCCATTACGCGTGCAATACGTCAAATATTCTGTTGTGGAGTGCACGTGTTTTGCTCAAGATTTTGCTTGTTTATACACCTAATTCCGAAATTTCACTATCTTAAATTGTGTGAAATATATAGGATTAGCAATTAAAGAAATTAAATCGTCAACCTTAAATGCTTGTGGAGAGCTATATGGCCAGAAGTAGTTGAACCTAATCCTACAAGTCCAGCAAGGAATGAAGCATTTAAGTAAGTTGACCAATATACTCATTTACTGAGTTTTGTACTCTTTTTTTCGCAAACCGTACTATTTTCAAATCATGTACTCTGAAAGTTCTCATTTGTATAATTTTATACTCATTTGTATTTCTAAAACATTTTTTTAGATTATTTTATTTCAATTTTATTAATTAAATATTTAAAATTATTTTGACAGTGATTTGATTTATTATAGTTTAATTTTCATTTTACTTAAATAATATCAGATTATAATATTTATTTAAAATCAAAATAAAAAAATATATTACTAATTATTTTATAATATAATTTTTAGATTATTAATTCAAATATGAGCGATAACAAAAGAAGGAAAAATCGTTTAAACGAAAATTTAAAAAAAGAGTTTCCGTTCATTGTAGTTAAAAATGGAAATGATAACTACTTGGTTAAATGCACAATCTGCAATAGGGAATTTTCAATTCCAATTCATGGACGTAGTGCAATAACGGCACACATTGAAACTAAAGTACATAAAACGTCTCATGACACAGCAGCGTCAACATCCAAACTGACAACATTTTTTAAAGGGAATACTTTAGGAACAAATGAAAAAAAATTGGCAGTTATGGAGGGTACTTTCGCTTTTCACACAATAATCCATAATCAAAGTTTTGTTGAAAGGGTATTTTCACTATGGAATGATTATTGGAGCAGTGAGAAGTCGCAACTTTCTGTAAAAACATTATCGGCCGTCTTAACGGTCAAATTTAATATGCAAAATGAAAGTTATTCGGATGTGGCTACATTATTAGACGAACATCCTCATTTATCAAAAATATTCACTCTGAAGAAAAATATGTTTTTAAAAGAAAATTAAGTTTTATTGGTCTGGTCACCTTAATTTAACGACATTTTAAATGTAACAAAAGCGTTAGGACAAGGTTTTGAAAATTTAGAATTCAGTGACATCGATGAATTGTTTATTGAAAAGGAAACTAGACAAAGAAGAATTGATTTATATGGTGTCAAGAAACGAACAAGAGAATGTTTAAAGTAGCGATGATAGTGATATTACTAATAAACCAAATAAATTTAAATAAAAAAACATTTCTGAAATTTTAAAATTGGTCAGTAACTTAAAAAATAAGGTTTTGACCATTGATCCTGATATTGACCGTGCTGTTAAATTTCAGCGAGACATTTGAGCAATATACAGTGAAATTTACAAAGATTTAAAAAAAAACAAAACACAAAAATTGGTTACAGACTATTTAATAAGACGAGAAGAAGAGCACGCTACTGGATTTGAATCCGATGATAGTAGCGATTTCGAGCCAACCAAAAAGAAAAAAATTGTTGAATTAGAATATAGTAGTGAGGAGGCGGAATAATTAAATTACAATTATTCCTTTTAATATACCTTTTAACTATGAACATGTTATAGATTTTACAATTTAAAATTTAAATGTCAATTTTTTTAATCTATTTCTAAATAAAATTGTATATTTTTATGCCTCGTTTTACGAGAGTTTCTATCCCCTTACTTTATATGAACTCGAAGTCTCAATTTACGCAGATTTTTATTTTCTGGAAAGTATCTATAATTTTTGTATGAATTTGAAGTCTCGATTAACGCGTTAGTTTCTTGGAACGTACATTGAAAGAATATCCATGACAAAATGAATTATAAAATCCGATTTATATAAAACTTAATCCAGATGAATGATTTGTTATTCGTTTTTAAGTAGAATTCATTTGTTTACTTATTTTTTAATTATGAAGGTGATATAAAGTAATGAAAACCTTCATTGATGTTGTATTAAGTAAAAATTCTGAAGAAAATTGACGAAGTCTAACCCAGCGATCGGGAACCTTTTACAACCTAAGAGTCAAAACTATAAAAAAACAATAATAAAATAACACACTGATTTTTTATTAATTCAAAATAAAAACAAGAAAATTTATAAAATATATTATGTATTTAAAAAGTAAATCTAGTGTAATTTCTGGGTTTGAACCTTCTTGGAGAACTGTGTTAAATTAGGGTTGCCAGATTTTCTCCAAGACAAACCGGGACGTCTGGCAACCCTATTTTTGGCATTTTAAATTAGGATAACTATATAAAAAATTAAAATAATAAACCAAGTATAAATATAAAAATCAATAAACTCACATATTTTTAAATAATTTAATAGCTTTAAATATTGTAAATAAAAAAGTAACTTTCCCACGACGGCCACAGATTAAATTAAACAAAAACAAAACTTAACCATCTGTCATTCATAACAAAAACAAACTACCCAACAAGAAAAGTTTCATATTAAAACCCATCGAACAAGAAAGCTAATTCGAAAAATAGAAAAAGTGTGATAAATAAACGAAACTTTGGAGACAGTTGTCCTCCAAAATTTTTAATTTTGTTTGCAATATTACAATGCAAAAAAAACCGGGACGATTGAGCGTTCTGAAGACCTCTTTCGGGACACCGAGACGTCTGGCAACCCTAGCTAAATTTGACTTGTATTTCGTAGATTTTAACTGCATTAAGGCTTTCACCTTTCATTTATTAGTCTATTCCGGTATTTTTTGTCAATGAAATTCCTCGATGAAAAAAATTGTTCGCAACTATATGTAGACCCAAAAATTGTTAATAGGCCAAAAACAATGTTTTTAGAATTTGGATAAATATTTGGCAGTAAAATCCAGCATTTGAATATATGATTTTTCATTTCTGATTCGTTGATTGCAATCTGGGTTAGCATATCTTAAAATTTATCAGCCCAAATACTTTTTTAATTTTCATAAGTTCTAATTGTAGTGCTGCAGTACTTATTTAAGGAAAAGCTCTTATATTCATCAGTTTTACATCGCATTTTAATTGCTGCGCTATAAATTTCAATGTTTCCTGGTATTTCCTTAAATCTTTAAATCTGGTTGTAAATAGATGTACAATTGTAGTAGTCATATTAATAAATGCTTGACGATCAGTTTTATCAGTTTCTGCACTTAATTTCATCTTAAAATTGTTCAAATTTTCAGTTATATCCAAGTATAAATTCTGTCTCATTCTGATTCCTTTAGAACAGTGTTTCCCAGACTTTTCTCGCTCGCGGCACACCTGCCCAAAAATCAAATATTTTTACAAATTTTTTGACTTTCCAATGATATATAAAAAGCTACTTTTTAGTCTATACTAATTAAATATGATTACGAGAGATTTTTATAAGGTAATTAAGACAATTTTTAGTAATTTTGATCCACAGAAGCGACTTTTTCATATTAAAAAACTTGATATAGTTTTTGTAAATTTTTTTTATTACCAACTTTTTTGAGAAAAAAAGCCTCGCGGCACACCGTTTGAGAAACAATGCTTTAGAAGTTCGCAATGTTCTTCGTTATAGTTTATTGAACTTATATTTACAAGGTTTCCTATGGTAATTCGACATTTTCCCATTCAAACTCGTTAAACAATTTTTTTATTAAAAATAACCCTTATTTTTTGAACTTTTTAATTTAATCATGACATTTTCCAATCCAAACTCGAAATATTTTAAATAACGGATAAAATCAAATTTAATAATTTTTTTCTTAGTTCTTTTGATATTTAGCAATAATACTTCCAATTGTACTTCTAGGAACATCCATTATTAAGCCAATGTGCTTTAGAGCATTACCATTTAAATAAGACTGCACAATTCGCCTGTCTTGCGGAATCTGAAATCCTTTAATCTCGTCCATGGCTTGTTTATTGCTTTCATTTTATATTTTCTGAATTAATATTTCGACGAAAATCAATGAAACGATAACGAAAATGAACGAAACAAAAACGAAAATAAATGAAAAACCCTTGTTTAGATAATTTTTTACGATTTTTTAAATATTTAAGAAATCCGCCTTTTTTCGAGGTAACAGCCCCTGGTCCCCGACTCCAGGTCTTATGTTATGTATTTCATATGAATAGAGATTACGTCTGCGATTCAAGGAGATTATTTTATCATGGTACACTTAAACAAAAAAGTGGGTTATGAAAAAATGAATAAAAATGCTCACTGTTCTAATTAGAAATTATGAAGGCAAATTTTGATCATAAATAGGTAACCAAATTGGTAAAGGTGACAAAATTGGTGTGACTCGCGAAAGAAATTAAAGCTCGAATGGAAACTCTTTATTCTTTTTCAGTTTAAAAATCATGTCTTTAAATATATTACTATTCTTTTTGTTGGAAGTGTTATTAAATATTTTTGTAGATCGTCAAGTTTCCCATGTGGTCTTTGAATTCTTCAAGTTTCTCGTTGAGTTTCAAAATGATTACAATGACAAAAATCACTAGAGCAGTGTTTCCGACTTTCTTTATACAATACCCCACCGTAGTATTTTCAAAAGTCATATACCCCACCGGCCCCTTTTTAATTAAACAATAGATAAATTTTCAAAACATATATTATTATATCAGAAATTATTACAAAACACAAATTGAAAAAATAATTAAGTAAAATAAAATGTAAAACAATAATAAAACACAAGTGACAATTGAAATTTAGTACAACACACACACATCTTGACACCTAATCCATTATTAAATTTTTAAATTCAGTTACGCTTGCTACAAAGAAGTTTTATCTCTGGATCTAGCTTAGTTAATTTCAGTCTTAGGTCACCTCTATTAGTTATATCCTATTGATTTCTTTTTTTAATGAGAAAAATGCTCATGGCACTAAAACCCCATTCCACTAAATAAGATGATGAAAAGGTAATAATAAATTTCTGGCTTGCAAAGTAATATTAACAGTTAATGGTATTTCCTTTGCGATAGAGAGAAGAACTTGGTCACGCGTGTACCCAACTGAAGTATCTGTCAAACATCGATAACCAGTATTGCTAGTATGCAAAAATAACGGTCGATGAAATTGATGTATGCACGTTGTTATATTTAGTCGTGAATGAGCATATTATATTAAAAACAATATATGTGGAATAGTTACGGTGACCATTTTTGAACAGAAAAAATAAGGGACAAACATTTAAGTAAAACTTTCCAATTTTAAACATAAACAGTCTTCTTTTTATTCAGATAAAATAAGAAACAAAATAATATTGCATCTTCATAATTAGTATCTAGAAAAAACAATGTAATTGAGAGAATACAAACAAAATATAATTATACTTTTAATATTTTTGAGTAGAATGAATTTTTTTAAGAAGATCCTTTTCTTCTTTTAAAAAATTATAAAAATCTATGCAATTGAGATCAAAATTGCACTTACATATTAATAGTGATCTAATTGTATCAACTTTCATTTGTGATTTTTCTGCTGTCCAGAAATTATTCATGATGGAGAACACTCGTTCTGTAGGTGCATTTGAGCCTGGTAAACAGAAACAAAACTCGACAATTTTCAAGACATTTTTATAAGAAATTTTTTGTTCATCAAAATTTTGAAAAATTTCCACCCATCTTTTATCACCACATATATTATTTGCATTCCAATCATTTATCTTTTCCTCAGTTGCAAAAATTGTGATGCACGACACTTCATCAAACAACTCGGTATCGTCAATATTCGGTATTTTTGCACAGATGTAAACTAAACCGTCTTCAACTTTTGACCAAGATATTACAGTTCGTAACAAAATCCATTCAACAACAAGTATATTTTCGAATTATTTTGTCCATTGGCTTAAATATTTTAGACAAGTATCATAAAAAGCAAACACTGTATTTTTGAATCTTGAAATATCAATTTCTTGATTTTTTTCTAAATCTGTAATCAAATTTTGAACTTTTAAGGGCAAAAAAGTTTCATTTCTTCTTTGTATTAATTTAAATTTTAGTTCTTTTAAAATAATTGCAACTTCAATCATTGATATATTTTCTGATTCGATTTGAATAATATAGTTATGAAAAGTTGAACTTTGAGAATGTACAAAAATCAACCATACTTCACCACATGGATCTTGAAACAAATTTCTCAAATGGTAGGACATTTTTCTTGGCTCAAAAAGAAAGATTTTAATGCAGGAAATAGTTTCAGTACTCTTTCAATAGCCGGTCTAAGAGAAAGCCATCTAGTCTTACTAAAACCTAATAACTTTTTGTACTCAACATCTATGGAATCACATAATTCCTTTAATTTTTCTATCCGTACTGAATAAATATAAAAAAATGAATAAATCTTAACTATTACAACTTCTACATCTAGAGGAAGATTTTCTACTGCACTTTGTATACAATTGTTCACGATGTGACCAGCACAATTTACACCAATTAAGTCTCTTCCAATAGATTCTTTCATTTTATAGAAAACATTATTTTTTTCCTTTTCTCGCAGCGCCACCAAAATTGCAATTGGTATTATCAGCACATAAAGCCAGCAATTTATTGGGTATTTCATATTTTATTAAAACTTCTTTAATATAACTTGTTATAATGTCAGATGTTTCTCCTGGTAATTGTTTAATTTCAAAAATTTTTACAACAATTCCTTGTTTTGGTAAAAAGTATCTGCCCAGAATTGGCCAGAGTTTGACGCTTCCGTGATTCGAACAGTCTGAATAAATAGTTAAAAAATTCACAGAAGACACATCATTTGCAATTGAATTTAAAGATAATGGTGTAAAAATATTGCAAATTATTGCCTCTGATTTTGTTCTGGCACAAGCGAATTTCTCATTGAAACATTTCTTAATTAATTTTGTCGTGCAATCAGTGAAACGAAATGAATGATTATGTTGCACTGTGTGATATGCCCAGGCACCTTCAATAAGAGCCAAATTCTTTTCGCTATCGTTAAAGTTTTGATTTTTCATGAACCATTTAATATAATTTCAAGTTTTTTTTATTTCCCTACTTGTTAGTAAAGTTTGTATCATTTTGCACTCATTATTTTGTTGGAATGATCTAGAATCTTTTTCAAATTTCACCACTGATTTCTTTTCAATTGACATTTTATTTATTAAAAAACATGACTATGAATAAATATATCGGTAAATATATCAATAAAACTTCGATATATTTACTGATTCATAGTCAAGCTTTTAAATAAATACAATGATGTTGAACTAAATAATAAAAAAGAACTTTATTTCAGAGACAACTCATGGAAGATTCCAGGCGGTACCGAGATTATTTAAAACAATTAAAAGAACAAGAATTAGTTCGAGAAAAAGAGTTGGATGATATAATGAATGAAGAAATAAAGAAATCCTGGCAGAAACGGGTTGATCAATGGGATCGTGAAACGGACTGCTCGGAAACAACTACTTCAAGAAGTCATAAATATTAGAAAACAACAAGTTGAAGATAGATGTAAAATATAATTTATTAAATTTATAGTCAACGTTATTTTTATTAATATTTATTTTTTGTATTATTTTTTATTAGCATTATTATTGTTTAGTGAAACTAAATGAAGCCAATCAAAGACAAGCATTAATTGAGAGAGAGAACTTTGCGAAATTAATCGAGAAGTACAAGCAAGAAGATGAAAGCCATAAGAAGTCAATTCATGACAAAAATGTTAACTATCGTAACGATCTCATTCAGCAAATGGCGTTCAACAGATTTCACGATGAACTTAGAGAACAAGAAAGGGAAAATGAAAGAAAGTCAATGAAAGAAGAAGAGGAATATTTCCAGAAACGGATTGATGCGACTTTGAGTGAAGATTGGGTTGATCCTCGAGCACATCCTTGGAGAAAATAATAAAGCCTAAGAAGATTGATACGTTATTAAGAATTACTGTTTTTGATTATATAATAAACATAAAATTGGTTTTTGTCTTTATTTGCATTTTTGTTTAAACGCGAGTCGATTCTGGAAACTCACATCTCATCTAATTGAACTTCCTCATTAACATGTATATTTTACCGGATATGGTTAAAGGCAGGAGGATATTGTGAATTTAGCAAAAGACATGTCGAGCACGGTGTAGTGAACCGCTAGATGGCCTTAGCAAAATCTATATAAGTATTATATACAAAAAAATGGAACGAAGTTGCTTCACTTTCACCGAATTTGGAATATGTTCGAAAGCCAACAGAGTACTATCAGCCAGGAATATTTTCCTAATACCCTACCGCGGGTAATCTTGGCTAGGCGTATTTCGCCGCTGTGATTCAATCACCTTTAATGACTTTGAAAATGTGTCCAATAAATCGGTAACAAGCATCCTCAAATTCCTCCGTCGATTGTCGTTTGCTGTACCTCATTGAATCAAATTAACCCCTGTTTCATATCGTCGCCTGTCTCAAAGAGATAAACTGTCAAGCGATAACTGACATCGAACCTCTCTCAAATCTACATCGATTATCAGTTTGTTTATATAAGTTAAATTTGTTATTACCTTTTTTGTAAATTTTAAAATATATATCTACAAATAAAAGTTTCGGAAATGAATTTTGAAATTTTAAATAAAGATGGTAAGATGATGAAATTTATAAACACCACACACAGGGATCTGGACAAAAGGCCAACATAAACAAAAGCAAACAAAAAGAACATATTTTATTTTAATAACAAGGACCAAAGATTGGCAACGATTGAAAATGACCGAAATAATAAACAACGTTAGAATTTTTACGGGGAATAGCGTATAATTTAAGTTTTTAGATTTTTATTGTAGAAATATTTTTTTGCATCTTTTTCTTTAAATAAATGATGTTATTTTAATTGTTTATTTATCCTATCTACCTATACCATAATATGACTATCCATAATAAATAACGAAATCAAACATCAACTTTTATAAGTAGTTCAAAGTATACATGAGTATAAAATAATTGTTCAAAAGTCATTGTAAAGTATTAGGTGACAGAGGGCCACATGGAAGAAATATAAAAATACTTTGTCGGTGTTTATCTCTGTCGGCCATTTGTCTATGTCGGTCTTCTGTCCATGTCGGCTTTTTTGTCGTAGACCGTCGAGCACAGCGAAATAAAAAAAACAGCAGGTCTAATCCAGTGCTTCTCAAACTATTTTGTGTCGCTGACCAGTAATATTTATTAAAAAAGTAACGAATAAACAATATAAAAAAATTATTAACGAATACACTAATGTGTCTGTTTGTGCAATTGTAAATATTTTAACGTTTAAAAATAAAATAAAATTTACAAAAATGTTTTGCGGACCAGGCACTATTGACTGCCAGACCACCACTTTGAGAAACACCAGTCTAGTCTAAAAATTTCTACTATAGATCAATGTTTTTCTATTTAACCGATAGTAACACCTGAAAAGGCCAGGGCCGAAAATTTGTGTTAAATAGAAAGAAACATTGATTTATATGCCAAAAATAAAAAAGGGATAAATGAAATTCAAAATGAAAAAAAAGATGATTAAAAAGTGAAAGAAAAGCTAAATTTTGTGTTTAAAATGTTCTAGTAACTTTTTTGTTGCAGTTATACTGATTATAGAGGAGAATTAAAATGAATACATTGTATAATACAGTCAACCCTCAAATAACGCTGTACGTGAATTACGTTTTTATAGAATATTTTCGTTTGTCTTATAACATTGGCTAAATAATTTGGAATATAACTTGCAAAAATTTAATTTTCTGTTGAAAATTCTAAGTCTTGTTTGACATGCTTTTGAATAAGAAAGAACCAATTATCCGCATTTGTCGAGGGATGTCTGTAAGCAGGTGTTATAATATATAACTTTTTTTCAATTTTTAAAAAATTCTTTATATTTAAGAATTCGTCAAAGTTAGTATTGTTATAAATGACTCGCGTATTTTCTTGTGATTCTCCTATTGCAAATTACTGGCTCCATTGATGTTTTGTTTTTGCCCTGAGTTTTCTATGTTATTAGTTAGTTCACTGGATAGGATTCACCCTTAACCCGACGTCTGGATAAATTATGTAATATTTATTATTTAATTTGAATTGTTTTGTTGCTCAAAATATTATTGGGGTTTAGAATTGAGTCTTCTTTTCATTGGGTTATTGGGTTAGTGGTAATATTTCAAAGTTGCCAATCAAATCTCTGATTCCAAAGCGTGCTTTATTTGATCGACAAAATAACAATTATCAAGCAATATAAGCCTTTATTGATTATCACAATTGATTACAAGAATTATAATAACACGATCGATTCAATACTCAAATAAGTAATTACACAGAGCTTATTACAACACTACGTGAGGAATAGCTCTACTTGTATAATTCCCAATTACTGAACAATCACCAGGCGCTGATCTGACTCAATAATTTGGTAAATTGAATTGAATTCTCTTTTGCTTTGGCTTGACTTGATTCAGTATACTTTAAACCTTTCTTATTGAACTCAGTTTCGTGACACCGTTTAGTTCCAATATTTTCTCTTCTTTCCAATTTCTAATTTGTCACTTTTAATTTCTCTAATTTTTTCTAATTCCGAATTATTTCTCGACCATCTCTTTGTCTCTGAAAGTTTGGAGATTCTGATTTTGTTTTTATGTTTTTGTTTTCCAATTTTGGAATTCCATTTTGCTTTCTTGCACTTATTAACTATAAGTGAACTTTTACCGTTTTATTGTTGGATTTCTTTTGTTTTGTTATTCCTTCTTCGTGTCTCAATTTTTTGCTTTTCTATTTTCTTCTCCAGGTTTCGAGATCCTACCCTAATCACCCTATTGATTTTCCTCACAGTTATTCTAATTATTTATAATATTATTTATTATTTAGGTATCCCCAACATTTTAGTTTATTATTTAGTTGCATTTCAAAATGATACCTAAATATAAATGCTTCAGAATAAAAAGAAATAATAAATAATCAAAATTATTTTAATGAGATAAATTTTAGTATTATTTTTATCAATACGGAGATTTGACAAGTTTATAGCTTTTACTGTTGAAAGATTCTGTAGTGCAGTGTTTCCTAAAGCGGGTTCCGCGAACTTAAACGATCCTTTGCTAATCTAATTCCAAAAATACAATAAGACCTTGACTATTTCTATTCATTTATAAATGTATTTCTATTTCAGTTAGTATTGAATTATTGTATTATTAGAACTTTTTTTCCAATTTCGCCACTGATTTTTTCTCCATTTGATAAAATTCACTTGAAAAAGGCAGTGCCGAAAATTTGTGAATATCAAAAACATCGATATATTACTGATTCATAGTCTTCAAGCTCTTTTTAATAAATAATATTGAATTATAATTTTGTTAATTTGACGGGAAAAGAGGCAACATTGCTCTTCACACTGAGAAAATAATTAAATGTAATAGTTTCTGTACATTTGTGAATTTCGTATTTTCTTGTAATTGTGTGAATTATGAATGAATAAATAATAAATAATTTACTTCTATTAAAATTTTCTTTACATTAAAATTCATAAATTTAATTATATTATTAATCAGTCTGTGCATGTGCCAATATTTCTGAAGGGGATAATTGTGACCCAGGCCTGAAGTGTCACTTATGGAATTGTACCAAAATAAAGAAATAGAAAA
>CAUHTR010007625.1:23372-103696 GCA_959609185.1 Schmidtea polychroa | reverse complement strand
TTTTTTATTTTTAATACTAATTTATTTATTTTCCTTAACTTTTGTTGTTCTAGATGACTTTTGTGATGGTCATCGCCATTTTTATAGAATGTTCTGGGTTTTTCTGGAATGTTTTACTGTTTTTATCGTCTTTTAAGTTATTCGAGTTTGCTTTTGGTAATTCTATGTTTATTTGGTTATTTTTGAGTTAGTTTTTGTATAACTTCTTGCTTTTGTATAATTTTATTTAATTTGTGTGTTTATTATTTTTGTTGTTTTCTCCTTTAATTACCATTGTTTATTTGGCGTAGGTTTTAATATTTAACTATACTTGGTGCTTTTTTAGTTGCTGTGTACTTACACGTTTCAGTCACAATTAGTATTTTGGGTCTAGAAATCAGTTCTAGCCCAACAATATTAACAATTATTGTGACTAATTTGTGGATACAGTAAGAGGAATTATACTGATATTTTTACTGATAATTTTATAGTACTATTTATAATTTATATTTCGATAACCCAGATCCATTCATCCAGCTTTTTTTTGTTTATCTATCTTAATTACTGAAAATTCCATGGCTTATTTTTAACTTTTGTTATGTCATCGACATAATATTTTTGATTTTATACCAATTAATATTATTTAACTACTGAATCAACCAGCTCCGTCGGTGCTGGGTGAGCTGTTGGAACCTAGTTTCCCACTTTCCTCACTTAGACCGGGTTGTCATATTCAGTGTGACCGTTTCTTTTTGCTTTTAATCGAATTTTAGGTTGTTTGGTCCATTTCCGGACGAATATCAATATAAACGCTACGGCGATGTTGGAATCAATAATGCCTCTTAACTTATCCGGAATCGTGGATTTATGCCCATCTTTACATGAAATCACAATGCCGAGTTCGCATCGGTGGCGTTCTCCCTGTTGGTTTCCTCCTAAAGAAGACTATTAGCCTACTCATGGCTGAGTATTTTGGTTGGAATTTTTATTTCTATGCTCGTGCACTGAATGCTTGGATATGTAATTTTATAAGGTAAGCTAAATTCTGTGGTACAAATCCGATTTTATATTAACAATTATTGTGACTAATTTGTGGATACAGTAAGAGGAATTATACTGATATTTTTACTGATAATTTTATAGTACTATTTATAATTTATATTTCGATAACCCAGATCCATTCATCCAGCATTTTTTTTCCAGGAAAACCCAGAACATTCCATAAAAATGGCGATGACCATCATAAAAGCTACCTTAAACAATAAAATTTAGAAAAATAAATAAATTAGTAATAAAAATAAAAAATCTTAAAAAGAAATTCATAAAACATCAATTAAAATAAAAATTAAATTAAAAGTAATATAGAATGTTCTGGAACCGTTCCAAATCCATCGTGGACGTAAAATTAACGAAAAATAATTAAAAAATAAAAATTTAAAAATAAAAACAAAAATCGCCATTAAAAATATCAAAATTACAAAATAGAAAATTCTGGAATAAAAAGAATTCGAGTTTGTTTTAATGCATCAATACATACACGTGTACAAAATAGGTATATATACCGACGCATTTTAGTCACAATTTAATCTTTTTGTATGCCAAAAATTTTCGCAGCAAATTTAAACAACACCGAAATATTTTATTTTATATATTTTATAATTGTTATCTTATTATTCTGTTTTATTATATTGATTATTATTGAATTATTCTTTTGTCTTTTTATTCTACTATTACGAAATAAGAGTGACCAGCATCGTCGTGGACGGGTTATAGCCACGATGCTGATCAGCCTTGTTTCCAACTAATAGTTCACATGCATAAATTCGGGTCTACGACCCTACATGCACTAAAATTTCATTATTTTTTTTTAACCGGAGGTCGCCACGAACAAATGGTTTCTAACCAGGAGTAGGGCAGGTAAATCCATCCCGGTAGTTGGTATAGTCACAGGGACTATGCGGACGAAATAAAATTTGGGAAAGTAATCGCGGGAAACATAATACAATAAGGCCTATCGTACCGTATTCAGTTGAGTCGGGAAAGTAGGAAAATTTTAATTAATTCGACCTTTCGGTAAATGACATACCAAAAATAAACACTTAACTATTCTATCAGACATATATCAGTAGGAATATCTAAAAGGGAAATATCCCAGACTTAAATTATCACAAAAGTTCTCAAGTAGTCGGTTGATTGCACCAAATTATCCAAATGTTTTTGACCTCGAATATTATTAATATACCCTAATGGATATTATATTTAATTATATTTATATTTAATTGGAAATTTAATAATCAAGAACCCTAATCTAGTTAAAGTTCGATGAGATGATCATCTAGTTTATGACTTCTTAATTGATATCGTTAAAAGTGCTTTGAATGAGCCCCATCTCTACAATGTAGCATCATGAAAATATTGATATCATGAAAGCCCTTCTATCTCTGGAAAACAAAATTCTTCAACTTTCTAAAACAAAAATCCCATCATGGGGTATAGCCCCTTATCAATCGGGCCGGAGAAGAATCTGAAACTGTTATGCTTTTAAATCGCCTCTTAATGAATACGAAAAGATTGAGTCTAAACCTACCCACGATTTTATTAATGTCTAGACTATGGAGTCAATGAATACAAATTTTCAATGCTACATTGTCGAAAATATATTATTTTGATAATACGAACCAAACTTGTGCTTCATATAATTTAGATTAATATCATGTAGTTAGCATATTTCAAATCAATACTATTTAAAAAATATATTTCAGAGATTCATGTCTATATTGTTAACCTTATACTAGATAAAATATTTTCTACATTCCCATGTCAGTGTCTACTTCATCTGATTATTTTAGAAATGTATAAATTGGTTAAAAAGATTAAATTACTGAACCTGCCCGTCCAAAAGGACGTTCAATAGATATATACCTGAGTGGCTATATTGTTTGGTTAATAGATATTAATTATTAAACCATAAGTCGACAATCATGTTATAATTTATATATTAACATCTATAGTAATTTGATTGATGACTTTTAAATTATTTCGTAATAATTTTATGTTTACTTGTATATCTACCCACATATTGAATTCTAGTTTTCATGAAAACTTCGAAATTTTCATGCCATCACATGCCGTACTTTCTCAAATTAATGCTTGACTGTCTTGTACGTATATTTAACTTATATTATTCCTATAAAATAAATTTAGAAAATATTTCTCAATTGACCCCCCCTCAAAGCATATTGTCATTAACAGTTACCCACAAATGCCAATTGAACTTAGTCTTAAATATATTGTAGTCCAGGTTGAAGGGAATTTTTTTTTCTTAATTTTCACAAAGGACCCTCGGTTCATACCGTCGTTAATAACTGCCTAGTCATACTAATGTAGTTCACATCCAGAAAAAATCACCCATAATTCATCACGTAAAAATTTCACACTTTTATGATTGACTCAGGCTCTAGTCTCTATCATTATAAATCTACGTTAATATTTGATCATCATTTAATACTATTTAGACTTTATTCATAAATAATTAACATAATTAAATTGATTTAATAAAAACATTGGATTACAGAATATTATTGAGAACTCAATTAATTTCTTACTATTTTTACCCCTTAACGATATCATCGATCTAACATTCCATCCTACCCTCCTTATTCCCTATATAACTTACTCCAACCAATGTATCGAGTTTCTTAAAACGTTACTATTAATAGAAAAATTCAAAACCGACATTATCGATTTTCTTTTCCTTATAGAAAAAATTAACCAATAGAACCGATTCTATTTATAGAAACAACCCTGCAAACTAAGGGGTGCCCTCACCGAATCTACCCTGACTAACCGAATGGACGATGCATGCGTTCTCGGAACGAGACAATCACCATCGACCAAGGCAGCAGGAAACCCTGATCTTCGAATAAAACCACCGACACCTTGGCGAATTTAACCCCTGTCACTCCAGAAGTAGATTCCATGCATATCAGAAAGGGTAAGGGACTCCGCTTAAGCTAGGATACATGTCCTTTATAACCATAGGCGAGGAATAACGAGGAACAATGTGTGTTATAATCATAATCGTTGAATACTTAAATTCAATTGAAAAAATTAACAAAACCACTTAAGAACTATTACTTGACGATAAAGCGATTTATTTAATTAAATTCAATAAGAACAAAAAATTATATTTAGTAAAAATCATAAAAGTTATTTAAAAAATCTTCTCAGTCACTATAAAAGTCTTACCGAGGATGTAGAAAGGCAAATGAAAAAAGGGACTCTCCAAACCCCCTTCGGGTTAAAATTTTTACCCTGCATTTCCACTGCACGTATAAACGTAGACACGAAAATTGGGATGACCAAAAAGTGGAGCACAAATGAATTACAAATTGGGTAAATCGGCACATGTTAAACTATCATTAGCCCACGACTGTTTCGGAAATTTATCCAGATACACTTCTCGATTAGACTGGAGATTGGAAAGATTGAATTCCTAAAATTTAACAGATTTTTTTTTAGTTACTTGCCCATTGGGATTATGAGAGCTACCCACAACCCCTACGGTTAGGAATTACTAGGGACCGAATGTAATTCTCGATACGTAGCAATGTCCCTCCTCGTAGTGGGTCTTAGTAGCATAGTTTTGTCGAATAATGTCTTTAAATAAAAATTTTTAAAAAAGAAATTAATGTTAGACATTAAAATAACAAATTCAACCTTTAAATAAGTTAAACAAAAATCATTTGAATGTGATTTCAAGTTTAATTTACGAAATTGTAATTTTTCCATTTTTATTTTTTCCACTCTTAACTCGTTAAACCTAAATTTAACAATCCTTAATGCACGAACTTAATTTAATTTTAGCAATCCGCGACCTAATCTATTAAATTGGATATACAAATCAAATATGAAAATTAATTCGTAATTTAATCTACTTTACATACAAGAATCATTGTCTGTTGGATTGGATACATATTATGCTTGAATGTAAATTGTAATGGGGTGTTTAGACATTTTGGTGTAAACGAACGTAGATGGAGGTACAAAGATTCGTTTTAATATCTCTTTTATCATTAAAGTCATGTCCAATACTGAACTAAGGAACGTACAAGAAGGTCACTCGCCGACCGACTTGAGCCTAGGAATTACCGGCGAGGAAGCAGACGAAGCCGTCCTATTGAGGGAGGACGCAGAAATCGTCCGGCTACGGTCTAGATGGATCTGGTATAAGATTCATGATTGGACCTACCAGAATGTGGTCCCGGTGATTCCGAAGGTGGAGCCATATATCAATTATACTGCATTGGCTTTGATCGACGCATTCGACGATGCGAAGGAGGTGGTGGACCGGTTGCATCGGCTCGAACTATCAGTCCTGGCCGGCGAGCTGGAAGACATCGACGGCTACGCCCGAGCCCAATGCCATCCAAAGCGGACCGCCGCTCTTCGCAGGGGGCTGGAATGCCCAAGAAGTCCTCGACGGGGACCGGAACAGCTGAGAAAGTGCGGGCGCCCACGAAAAACCGCCAGCTCAGCCAAAGAGATTACCGAACTGAAAACTAGCGCTGCACGACACACCTAACATCTGTGTTGTGACTAAAGTCTTGTGATAAAAATAATTATCATGTAATAGCTCTGTCATTAATGTTAATTAATATTGTGTACTGGGTCAGATATCTTGGACCCAGAGTTAAAAAAAAATTATATTGGTTATGTCTTAGTAGTTTGTATTTAGTTAAATGTTTGGTTGAGTTTTGGTTGTCGACACTAATTTAATTGGGTATTGCTTGATTCTTGGTAATGTTCTTAGCGTTGACTATTATTATTATCGACTACAATTTTCCGTAACATTGACAGCCCCATAAGGTTTGGTAAGATGCATAGAACTCGGTTTGGGTGCGCGTAGAGGGGGAAGGCTGCGACGAGGAGATTACATTCATTTAGTATTGATGATCATAATAATGCTCGACACCCGATGCTGATGCGAAACTCACTAATGTTATCTTGTTTTAGTGCTAAAACTCCTGGAAGAGATGTGAGCAGATAGAGAGCGGGTGCAACAACAGACAGAGGAATACCGGGCCAAGCTAGCACGAGTCAAGGCCCATTGTCGGAACTTCGAATGTACCTGGTTCCCGCCAGCAGAAATGAAAAAACGGATGAAGCTGATCACTCAACTGCAACTCCAGAGTGCACAGGATCAGGTTGAGTTACGGGCCATCCGCCTGAGAGTGAAGGAGCTGGAGATCAGGGTACACCAACAGGTCCTTGATCGAGAGGTCATTTCCAAGATCCGACCCATGAGTGAGCTGCTCCACAAACCGAAGGAAAGCACCCCACCAATAATTCGGAGGAAGAAGATCCGGCCGGGTAAAGCGGCGCGGGCAAGAATCAGACAAGCCAGCCAGGCCCAATTAACGCTCCATTCTGCTGGGTCAGAGTCTACTCCAAAAGAACCGACTAGGACATTATAAGTTGATCATGTTTTCCAAATAAATTTTTAATAGTACATCCATGTCTGGGCATTTTGATTTTCTCATAACGTTGATTGTTACCACGGGGACGAAAAGAAACCGGACATAGGCCTTCTATCGGCAGTCCGTGAACCCCAGTGGGTGCTAGACAATTATAGTATGTTAAACATGCTCACTTTTTGCTAGTACCCAAACCCTTGATACAGTACCAACGTTGAATGCTCAACGGGTATCAAGCGGTCAGCTATAAATTGTATTCTGGGTTACGCTGGAAACAGCACGAGGAGGTAAAGATTTTGCAGTACCTGTAACCCACCAATAATAATACTAAATTAAATTTTTGCTTACACAACCTATAGAGGGAATTCACAGTTTTCAGACACACATAAGGTGATCAAATAAATAAGAACAAATTTGAACTTTCTCATCTTAGAGTAAATAGAGCTCCGACGCTTCTCCCACATAGGAACATCGGGTAGATCGAATGATATTACGACTTATTACCATTATTATTATGATTACTATTATTACTGTTGTTAGTGTGGTTGTCGTGGTTGTGGTTATGGATCTGTTGTGGTTCGGTTTGCAGTAGTAACCTATGATTGAATGTAATGAATGACATGCGAATCAGAAACGGTACGATGGTATTAATAAATTATTTTCGATCTTTTAGAATGTCTAAAACCTCAACCAACACCACAATCTTGCGCCCATGCTTTTCTTGCGCCGACAAAAACCGTCTGATCCAGACACTTCAAACGCAGAATGGCCTCCTGAAGAAGAAGTCAGACCATCTAGAGGGGACTTACTTCTCCCTGCGCAAATGAAGGAGGTGAGAATGAGACTCACCCGAGCGGAAAAATGCCGCGATGAGCTGTTGGAAGAAAGTCGTGTCTTGCGCACCCTAAACAAGAAACAGTCTGAAGCGCTGCACAAAGTTTATGTGCAAGCATCAATCACAAAGAAAATAGTGGACATCTCCATTGCGGAAGAAGACAACATATTCCCGCACCACCACTTCTCGTTGGCGTCATTGACTAAATCCATTAAACAGGCACACTTGAGTCATTCGAACATCCCCCAGCCAACAATTCCTGCCGAAGTCATTTGCACAGGCACTAGTCGAGCTGCTCCAAGAGTAATAGATCTTTCGACCTCGGTCACTCTTCCGGAGGCGACGAAAGCCACCAAACTCCGGCAACCTTCTAGGGCCGAGCGCACCAAGAGAAGGAGAGCCCTCCAGGCCGAGAGAGAAGCGAATCTGATCGCCTCCGCCAAACATCCAGCTTCAGTACCTTCAACGGAAGCCTTATCTCATTCTCCTCCTGCGTTCAGGGTAGTTCCTTCCACAAGTACGTCCTGGGAGGAAGATGCCCGAGATTTTTTCGATCTCGACGAGATCTTTGCCGGGGCTTCCCCAAACACATTGTAATTTACTTCCTATGTCGTAGCTCATAACTATATTTTCTTGTCGTAATCCATAAATATATCTTATTGTTGTAACTTGTGTTGGGCTGAGTTGAAACAAGAAATTAAGGAAATAAGACAAGCATAATTATAAATAAATAAAAATAAACAAAAATTTAAAAATAAACAAGACCCAGGAAACAAAAGAAATAATAAATTAAGAAATAAGAATTAAAACAAAGAATAAAAATAAGAAATTAAGATAAGGAAAAAATACAATAACGAATAAAAGGACACAAAATTCAGTAATTAATAAGAAAATTAAAGAAATAAATAAAAAATATAATAAAAATAAGGAAAAAATAAGAAGAGCAATTAGGAAACATCAAAATTAAATTAAATTAAATAATTAAGCGGTACTCAATTTTGATTGGTCCGCACATATAGAAAATTACTATATAAGGCAAGCACTGAAATCAAAATCTCAGTGTTTAAAATTTTCGATATTTAGGTAAGTTGATTTCTAACTCTCATCAGTGTTTAAAATTTACGATATTTAGATAACCAGCTTGCGATCAGTGTTAAAACTTGCGACATCTAGCGTACACAGGACAATCAGACACATTAGAGAATTTTCGACAATAGAGATTTAATTCACGAATAGAAACTTCGAGCAAAGTAGACCAATCATTTCAACTCAGCCCACGGATAAATTATTTTAGACGGAGAACCTTTGGAAGATATTTAGGTAAAGTTTGATTTAGTATGATCACATGAATATTTAACCTGTAACCTATCTGAGTAATTTTAATATAATTAAAAAGTTTTTCCTCTCATCGTAACAATAAACTTTAATAATTTTATGATTAAAACATTTTTTAATTGAGGATAGTCGTAATAGCTAATTTTTATAATGTATATATCAATTTTATTTATTTTTGTTTGGTTTCACTAAAATATCTGAGAAACGTGGAGTTGAAATGTTTTCTACCATGGTGTGAGGGGCCTTCGGGTGCTCAGCCGGTGGGTATAGAACATTTCAATCACGCAGCTGATTCGGGCCGAAATGTGGGGGCTTCCTCACGGGTCCGTCGGTGAAGATACGCCTAAAATTTGCGAGTAACAGTTGAGGAAAGAGTAATAACGTTTTATAGTACGAAGATTGGGAAATTAGTTGGAGTTCGCACAGTGATTGAGGATGTCAAAAATACGCGACACGAAAATTAGCATTTGTGAAAACCACCTATAATAATTCCAATTCGATGAGAGAATAACAGATAGATTACAGAATAGAATAGAAATGTGAGTTCAATTTGAACCTAACGCAAGTAGCACAGTAGAATGCTAACTCACATGCTAGAAAAGTTGAGCGACAACTGTCAAGACACATTGCGAGATCACTAGCTGAGATAACAGGGATTGACTCCCATACAGTAGAATTAGGCACACCACATGTACACACGCACGCCGATGATAACGCGATAGTTCACAATGATAGGCCAATGGCATTTCCACGCAAATTAATTAATGAAAAAATAATTTGGTTACACGCCGCAATTCGTTGTCAATAATTATCTCGAAATAATTAATATTAGGTATTAGTTTTGATATTCAAAAGATAGTAAATCAAAAATACTACTCTCTACTTTAGAATGTAAAAAATGCCATCTAAAATAATTATTCATATTTAAAATTATGAAGTTTTTTTTAAATTATGAATATTATGACCCTGGTTACGTCATTGTTGAAGAAACAATGGATCTCATGAATAAATATTTAAATGAAAACAAAGTAGAAAATGATTTTTTAATAAAATTGCATATTTCAAAAACTAAGAGACGCCTGAAAATATATCAACCTATTTTTTAGACAATAACATTTATTTCTAGGCTTTAACCTCTTAACGGTTTAACCCGTATATATACGGGCAAACTGAATATGGATTTTTGGATTATCCCGTAACCTATTATCCAGTCTTTCATTATTAACAATAAAAAATACGACCTTTTTTGAAACGTTTTTCCCGGAGAAATGGGACCGTTAAGAGGTTAAAAAAGA
Source organism: Schmidtea polychroa (assembly GCA_959609185.1). Classification (NCBI taxonomy): domain Eukaryota; kingdom Metazoa; phylum Platyhelminthes; order Tricladida; family Dugesiidae; genus Schmidtea; species Schmidtea polychroa. Next base: position 93,776 of record CAUHTR010007625.1, on the reverse strand, counting down.
TTGTTGAATTTGCTCGGTTTGCCTGAAATTAACGCAGTTTTCAATAATTATTAATTTATGGAGTTTGTACCAATCACAACTAAATCTCAAGACTAACGAAACAATAGAATTAGTTGTATTGTTTTCTATTTTTTTGAAATTAAAAATAAAGGAATATCTCCCCTGTACTTTGTCTCAAATTGAAACGATGAAAATATGGTCTTTACGAAATTTAAATCATCAAGAAAGTGAATTTAATAAATTTTTCAATCAATAACTTACTACTTTCAATTTTCATCTTCAATTAATCGAAATTATAAATAGCAGTTGTAAAGATTATTTGTTGGATTTGCTCGGTTTGACTAAAATTAAGGCATTTTTTAAATAATTATTAATTTATGGAGTTTGTACCAATCACAACTAAATCTAAATGAATAAATAAATTTGTTAAAATCAGGAAAATTTGTTTCCATTATTATAAATCCTTTATTGGAAACAATAAAATTAATTGTATTTTTTTTCTATTTTTTTATAATTAAAAATATTGGAATACTTTCCATCTCCCCTGTACTTTGTCTGAAATTGAAACGATGAAAATATGGTCTTTACGAAATTTAAATCATCAAAAAAGTAAATTTAATAAATTTTCAATCAATAACTTACTACTTTCAATTTTCATCTAGAATTAATCGAAATTACAAATAGCAATTTTATAGATTATTTTTATTGAAATTCTTTTGAAATTCATTTTCTACATTTAAAAATATTAATTTGATTAAATAATCAATATGAAAATTACAAAAATTAAGAAATTTAAAGGACATGATGATCCACATTTTATAAATTTCCCAAAACATGGCTTAGTAAAACAACTCGAATATTGGTTGTTTTGTTTTTAAATTTGGATTTAGTTAAAGTTTTAGATTTTACTTTCAAGTTAATAAATTGAAAATATTTTTAATTTTGTCGAGTTAGAATTGTTTTCTGGAAAGTTTTGCAATTAAATATTATTTACAAGATTAAACTTAATAAAAATAATTTTTCATTCGACGCCGTAATCAAAACTTTTGAAAGCGTAAGTCGGCCTTTGCCATCGGATATTTATGGTATCATACATGATATTTAATAACGCAATTTTTACATATGTATTGGATATGTGAGAAGAAAACGATGTACAAAATACACGTCCCATTTGTTTCATTATTTTAGAATGCAATTGTATTGTTTACCATATTTTTCAGCGCATGAATTGACATAGATCATTGAAATGCCTTCTTTACTTTTGTGACTGAACAAACGTTATGTTGCAGAGATTATTTTCATACATTTTTGGAAAATATATTTCCACAATTTTTAATCTTAATAACCTTTTTAGTTTGTATTGCATTATGTAGAATTTTCATATTTTGTTAAATAAAGTTTAATTAAAGTTTTAGTTACATTAATTACCTTAAAAATATTTGTAGGAATTTTTTAGAAAGGTTTTGAGCTGCATTATATTATAATAAAACTTTGTCAACATATATTAATGGTACGGTGAATCAAAGTTTGACCGTACGTTAGGGCAGAAGATACAGTCCTCGTACTGTACGTAATTTACTAAAAATAATAGCGTAAGCATATGGTTTGTTCGTATTCTGAGCAGCCTTTAATGTTAGTTGCTTCTTGTGACGTCACTATTTAAAAAAAGTGGTTCTTAACTGTGCACATAAATTTATTAATAGGGACTATAAACTAACTGTGCCCTTATAAAAATTAAAAGTGTGCCCACGTTTTTATTAACTGTGTACATAGAATTATTGAATTTGTGCTCAAACAAAATTAAACAAGTGCTCAAAAGTTTTTTAAAATGTGCTCGAAACTTTACAAAAGTGTGCTGAAAAACATCTTTTGTCAGCAGGAAATTAATTTTAAGTAGGTGAAAAAACACCTCATTTTTTTAAGCTTTGGACGCTCGAAGTCCGATTGTTCCCATTGTCGATTGGCCTTATTATTTTGACCTTATATATTATGATGTGTCACCATTTTTTGTACGAAATCCCTTTCGGTATTAAAGGGTCATTCAAATAAAAATCCTATTTGAAAAAGATCATGTAATCAACCACACATAATTACTGTCGCCATGATTTTATTTACATTGTGTAGCATTGTAGCACGGGTGCTTATTAGTATTAGGTGAAATGAAAAACACAATATTAAAAATTAAACATTTATTAATTTTTTTAAAAAGACAAATACGGTAAATATGAAAATGATGAAATGCTGACTTCAGGAAGGCTATTAAAAAAACTTATTTGACTGTTGATTGTGCCTATGACTTTGGAGTCCACACGTTTTTTGGTGGGTAGTTGGATATTATTCTGAGATGTATTTTTGATACAGTTTTCTTGAATTGGTTCTGGTTGAACTTCCAATGCCTTCCTTGTTAATGTTGGCCGACCTCTTTTTCGCTTTTCCCCAATCGGAACAGTTTTTGCCAAATTTGGGATTATGACAAGTTTAAGTCTAGCTGCAATTCAAATTATATGCTTGCAGAAGTAATTTTTTTGATAGGATGGACACGAACATCTTGCTTCTCTCCAATTTGTTTCACTAGCTTCAGTACGAAACTCAGCACACCACATTGAGATAAAAATTCTGTGATACTCATCAAAGGACAAGGGTGAACAATTTGTTGCTTCACAGTATTCTTTGATTTGTATTTTTGTGATCTGTATTGTTGCTCTTCTGCTTTTGAAGAAGTACTGATTAGATCCTTGAAGTTCAGTTTTAGTTATGGTTGTCCTTTTTAGCCAATTGTAAGATGAAATAAATGCAGATGTGGTTACTGTCGGCTTTCTTGAAAAAATCTTTGGATCATTTTCTGATGTAGGATCTCGTTTGAGTGACCAGTTTTCAGCAACATCAAGAGTTGTTTTTAAGAAATTCTGACATTTGTATTCTGTTCGAAAAGTTGATTCTTTTTTAGAGTGCTGTTAGTGGTCTCTATGCCATTATTTATGGAAGGACTTTATTTGAAATAGCCTTCATACCATCCAACATGCTTGACAAGCCATTCGCTTGGAAAATATATGAGAAATTTCATCATATTCAGATCATTTTTATACTTTTTTTATACTAGCAAGAAATATTATCGGCTTACTATAGAATGTAAGAAACTCGGCTGTAGTATATGCAAAAAAAATCGGAACTCTTAATATTGAGATATGAGAATTAGTAAAGAGTGGGTCAACAATGCAACATATAAGTTAGTTGCGGAGGCCGAAAAAGAAACTCTTCCAAATATTCTATACAAAAACCTGGATGGAAATAACCTCTAAAGTTTTTCGGACTGCATACAAAATTGCAAAAGAAAATCAATCTTTTCATAATTTTGAAACGGAAATAGATTTACAAGAACTTAACGGTATAAATATGGGCAGAATTTCGCATTCCGCAAATGCTTACACAAATACTATCACTCATAATAACTCCGAAATGAGAAAATCTTTAGTGACCAAAATAATTCTTTCGACGAGTAAAATATCAATAATTATCGACGATTCTACAACTCTAAGCAAAAAATCAACACTAATAATTTACATTCGAGTGTGTAATCTTTATTTAAATTTGATAAAACTCCAAAGTACGAGCGCAAAATAGAATATTCCAAATGGAATATTCCAAGCTATATTAGAATGTTTACCATCGTATGGAAGGACGAAACAAATATTAAGGTCATACTTGGTGAGTGTAGCATGTGATGGTGCATAGGTAATGCTAGGACGAAAGAGTGGAGTCTGTAAATTATTAAGAGATGAATTTCCTTCAATCATTATCTGACATTGTGCCAATCATAAGCTGGAGTTACCAGTGGTTGATACTTAGAAAGTATTATCAGGAATACACAGGTTGAAATCATTTATTGATAAACTATACGTTATCTATCATGCATATCGAAAGAATAGCATGGAGTTACATAAATGTGCAAAGTTGTTAGAAATTCAACTTCTGAAAATTGGTAGAGTTTTGGCCACTCGGTGGGTGGCATCAAGCTTTAGCTCCGTTTCTGCTATGTGGGAAAATGTTTCTTCATTGGTTCGACACTTTAAATAAGCAGAAAATGATCCTACAAGAGATAAGAAATATCATTGCATGTACCAGGGCATGCAAAGAAAGATTACATCAATCGAATTTATTTTGGATTTGGGATTAATGTGTGATGCTCTTAAGGAATTTTTTGAATTAAGTCTAGAGCTGTAAAATCGAAATATAAATCTTTACCAGCCGGACGTAAAGATTAAGTAGCTCATCCAAATTTTCGAAGAAAGATGTATCGTGCTAGGAACATATTAAAAACATGCAGTCATATCCAGTAATAATTCAACCTTTTAGGGGATTGAGCTACACAAAGATAATAAGACAAATGAACCTGCTTCTAAATAATGATGACGACACTAAATTTATTAATTGGACTTGTATTTTATATCCGAATAATTAGCCAGGAAATGCCCCACTCACATTTCGAGAAGAGGAAATATGAAATTTGGCTCAAAGACTACAAATAGATGAAAGAGAATCAGTACGTGAATTTCGCGACTATTTAAATCACAATATATTCCCAAATAATTTTATGTTTTTGAAAAATGCTCTAAATACGATACCTATTATTTCTAGTAAGTGAGAACGTGGCTTTCCTCAAATGAATTTTATCCTCACATCTGGAAGAGCCTCCCTTCTCACAAAGACTGTTTCATCGCTTCTATTTTTGCGTATTATTGGACCACCGCTTCGCCACTTTCACCCCACTAAATATGTTGAATCATGGATCGTAAAAGGACATCATTGTGCTCCCAGCACTCAGCGTAAGGTGCGAAGAATGGGTGCTGAACATGATGCAAATATGCTGTGTGTGTCGAATTTTTTGTATTTTTTCTGATTTTTGTTTTTGATTTTTTTGGTTTATAATATTTGAATAATAAAACTTTTGAATTGAAAAAAACTGTGTACTTCACTATTACGCCCTTTTATTAAAAAGTCAAGCCAAGTATTTAAAAAAGCCTCCTTTCCGGAACTTATTTCTTTTAGAAAAATAGCACTGCTCACATCTATCTGGTATTCCCATATCTCAAATGAAACATTAAAAAATCCAATTTAATAATTTAAAGTGGTAAAGGTTTCTAGTATATGAAGATTATCAGGACATAATAAAATTTATGCACGTAAAGATTGAATAGTAAAGAGGTTATTGTATATATTCGATTTGCGTTGTTTCGAAGTTTTGTTGTCCTGTAATTTTTAAAATGTTTGGTTGGTTCTCTATTAACTCTTACACATACGCAACACAAGTTTCCAACATTTATTAAAATATGAAGTCAATAAAAGTTTCAACTGAATTTTGTATGTCTAAGTACCTATGACACCTTGTGGCACAGTTACAGTTTTGATATCCCACGTTCATTTTCAACACAAATAGTTAGGAATGAACATCCTGATTATTTGGTTTTTCGTGGTTTTAACCACATAAAGCAGGTATGTTATCCTATTTACTATTAAACGAATATATTTTTTGGATATGTTTTTGATTACCTATTTTGAAAATATATTTCGATTTAACTACTGATTAATCTTGCACCACCGATTTTATTCACGTTTCCTCATTCATCTCTGTGATCAAAGCTGAAAAGGCCATAAGGGAAGAAATTGTTTCAATTGCCAATAAATCCATTGGATTTTCTGTCATTGGAGATGAGAGTGCTGACATATTTGGAAAAGAACAAATTTCCGGATATGTTCGTTTTGCGAATTCTAGCAGTACAGAAACTGTTATTCATGAAGAATTCCTTGGATTTTCAAAACTGGATCATTTTGATGCTACATTTATAGCTGATAAAATCATTGATCAGCCCAACAAGATTACTACTTAGTGGAGAGATGACATGTTGTTTCTTTTGGAACTGGGATATACCTTTTGCTATTTCCTCGACATCGGAGAATTCCCGTACATTAAATTTCGTGGACTACCAAATTTGAGAAGTGCACGGTGGAACTCACGTGAAATCTATGCTATCCTGGCTTTTATTTTATTGCCTCAAATGAGAAATTGATTGCATCAGATTTGTTCATTTATTTGTGGAATTTGGCTGGACATTTAGATTGAAAATGGTTTTAAATCATCATTTCAAGAAATTCCTATGCTATCAGAAAGTCTTCAATATTATGAAAACGCTAAAAAGTGTATTGATAACCACTGGAGTAAAGAACCACCGATAATTGATAGCCAGCGCAACAATATTTTTGCCGAAAGGGCAATACATTTTATGAAATCTTTGAATTGCAAATCTCCTGAGAGTCTCAATTTACGTTTTATTTTCAGTAACAAGGATTCATGACATAACATGTTGCTTCACTTTCAATAACATTATTACACAAAGAACAAATCTTATATTTTTTGGTGGGTGATGTTTTTGAAAGGAAAACCAAAAGTAAATATATATTTCCTCATTTTTCTCATAGTATAAGACCATAGCCATCACATTTTCTGAAAAAAGAGTCAAAAAGTTACCACCCTAATGCTTAATGCTATGAAATATTTAATATTACGCAAAATTACCTAGTTAAGAAATTACTTTGAAAGGAACATTTTATTAATATTTTGAAAGAAATTTTGAAAATATTAATAAAATTGAAACTTTTATAAGAAGTTAATTATAATACCTTCTGAAATTTTGAAAGAATGCATTGTCATCGAGTTTCATCAAATCTCAGCTCGATCCGATCACGTGAAGTGTGTTCATTTGCCGCCACAAGATTTGCGTGACTCATACAAACATTAAAACATACATACCGAGTGAAGTTAATATAAAGAGCTTAAAATACATAAACGCAATGTAAAATCGGCAAATTAATAATTGTTATGTTGTGTTTCCGGTTTTGCGTTTAAAAAATGTCGAACTAAGTTAGGAATGTAAGACTATTAGATTTATTAGAATACGCCATATTAAATTACAATATAGTACTATTCATTAGTATTGATTGAGCTGAATATTTAGTCTAAGGCAGGAGTGTCAAAGGCCTGGCCCGCGGGCCAAATCTGGCCCTTCGACTTGTCCTTTTTGGCCCGACACCTTGTCCGGAACTTGAAAAAAAACAGCAATAATTACGACTATTACTTACTTGCCTTCGTCCAGCAATCGAGCGTCTGCAACGGCAAACAATTGGCACTAGGCTTCAAAAGGTCGATATTTAAACTTTCAAATCTTTTGCAAGTTATGAGAAAATAGTTTGATTAGAATACGGTAGCAAAATACTTCTGAAAACACCAAGCATCTTGCAAATAAAATTAGTTTGATTCAAAGATAGAATGTGAAATTCAAAAACTGCTAAAAGATGATAACACCTCCATCCTTCGTTATTTTTGCAGATTTTGAATTTATGTTATCAAGAAAATGACATTCATTTTCAAAAGCATTTACCGATTTGTGTTGGGATTTTATTAATTTTATTGCAATATCAAGTCACTATTGGCTTGACTAAAAAGTCCGAAAATTAGGATAATAAAAATAATAACAACAATAATAATAATAATAATAAAGACAATAATATAAATAATGATAATAGTAACAATAATAATAATAATAATAATAATAATAATAATAATAATAATAATAATAATAATAATAATAATAATAATAATAAAAATAATAACAATAATAATAATAAAAACAATAATATAAATAATGATAATAATAATAATAATAATAATAATAATAATAATAATAATAATAATAATAATAATAATATAATAATAACAAAAATAAAAATAATAACAATAATAACAAAAATAATAATAATAAAGACAATAATATAAATAATGATAATAGTAATAATAATAATAATAATAATAATAATAATAATAATAATAATAAAAATAATAACAATAATAACAATAATAATAATAATAAAGACAATAATATAATAATAAAGACAATAATATAAATAATGATAATAGTAATAATAATAATAATAATAATAATAATAATAATAATAATAATAATAATAATAATAATAATAATAATAATAATAATAATAATAATAAAAATAATAACAATAATAATAATAGTAAATGCAATAATATTATTATTGTAATTATACACCTGTAAATTACAAGTTGCAATGAGTATTATCTGGTATCGGTGCAGCAAATAGAAATGTCATTTATTTTCCAAAAATCTTTAGAGAATAATCGATTTATCATGCCAATAATCATAGAATTAATTGAATTCGACAGAACGCGTCTCGTGCTTGTAATTGGTGCAACAATGAAGTTCTAAGTCAAATATAATAATTCCAGCCGTTTAGTCAATTTTCTGCCTCTGTCCAAATAAAGGATCATCAGAATTGGTCATTAAAGTTGCTCGAATATTTAATAAAATCTGCTATTCTAGTCTTTGTTTAACGAAAATTAGTCATTGAAAAATGTCCAAGTAATTCGATATGCCAAAGAATATTATTATTTTTATTATGCACCAATCACAGCCAGCCAATGCGCATTTCCTCGAATTTTAATCGCCAAAAATTGCCTGTGATTAAATTTGTTTTCAAGCCTGCAAGTTGTTTAATTAAAAAATTTTAATGTAATTAAAATAATTTATTGAAACAAATATCGGACATTTTTACCATTTAGAATTTTATTTTTCAATATGATTTGTCATCTTTGGAGATCAATTTAGTTGGTCTTTCATGAGTGATTATTTATAAATTGTAACTTTTTTAAATATGAAGAACGCAATGGAATTTTAAATAGTGTGAGACATATAATAAATATTAATATTTTTACCATCTTGTAGAAATAAAAGCTTCAAAAGATCTGGTAAAATATTAGATATTCGACATTTGTAATTTTTATTATTTTTTAAAATAATTTGTTTAAGTTATCTAAAAATATTAATTTATAAATAATGAAAATAATAATAAAAATAAATAAATAACAAATAAAGCAATAAAAATAATAATTATTAACGAAAAAAGATATAATGATCGAATAAAATAGACAAATAACTTGTTGTAATTAAAAAATTAATTAAAATTGAAATTTGACAAGTATTATTATAATTAATTAATTAGTATAATTATAAGAAATAAAAAAAATAAAATAAAGAAAAATTTCATCTTGGAGTAGGTTTTCATGATGAAAATAGATGAATGTCATAAAGACCTTGAAAAACCAAAATTAATTTATCAAGCATATTTGCGGGAAATGGGAAATTTTTGCATGAAGTTTTGATTAAAATGGATTAAAATTAACACAAGTAAAATAGAAATAAATAATTACGAATTAACCGTTCTTTAATTAAAATCCAAAAAGTGTTAGCATAGCAAGTTGTGTTAAAAAAAGGTTGACTAATACAATAAATATTTCACAAATTTTTAAATTTCATTTTTATATTTACACTTTGGACCTTTAAATAACGTTTTTTAATTAAATGCATAATTGGCAGTGCTAAAATTTCATGTTAAATATAAAACAAAATTCTGACTGATTGTCTAAAATTGAAAATGAAGTAAATTAACAAACATAATTAACCAATCAAAACTAGAACACATACATGTTATTATTAACCAATCAAAAAAGTTTATATGGTAGTGTTAACTTTCTGTTACGTTTATCTCATTGAATTTATTTTATTACTTTTGTAAGTAAATAAAAAATAATATGAAATAAGTATTCTATAATAAATATTCTCGGGCCAATATACAAACTACTAGAGTCCTTAGAACATCAATTAACGGATTATACATTTGAATCACCGAAATTGATGATGCCATTTTCATGAACATAATTTAACACCCTCAATTAGCTACCACCCTCTCATATAACCTATTCAGTTTCACAATAAAAAGACTAAATAAATTTGATATGTATATATCTCGAACAGTTCATCAAAATTGTTAATTTCAAATATAACCAATCTCTACAATGAGTTTGTTTACCGATATTTTGTTATTATTTTTATATATCAACCCAACCACCAAACTAATAATAAATGATTAAATATACATTTTTATTATTCTCCAATGAAACTTTTTCATTAACAATTAATACATTTTTATCGTAATTCTCAACGACAAATGACTTAGTGCTCTGAATTTTCACTAACTTAATTAAAACAAATAATAATAATAATAATAATAATAATAATAATAATAATAATAATAATAATAATAATAATAATAATAATAATAATAATAATAATAATAATAATAATAATAATAATAATAATAATAATAATAATAATAATAATAATAATAATCACTGACAACCTTAATTTCATTCATTTTATCAAAACTGCGTCTCCAATTAAGAGTAATGGCAGGCTGGACCCGGCTGGCAAATCGTTACAAAGTGCCGGAAAATAGTTACAGCACATCTATGTAATTAGCCAGTGCATAAATCAATCAGAATGCCAAATAGCACTGTGCAGATAAAGATACATTTGAAATTGTTTTAATTATCACGGTTTAAAAAATATTCACAATATTTTTTTCTCAACAAGTGCATTGATTGATTTGTCAGGAGGCAGCAAAATAAAACAAGGCAATCAAGATTTTAATATTTTCCCCCAATATTTAAATTGAGTTCACTGAAAAATTATCATATTCTCATTGATTTTATTTAAATTTTCATGAAGTTTTTGAAAATTTTGTTTAATTGATTTAATATTTATTATTTTTAATAATTTTTTTTACAATCCAACATACATTTGGAAACTTTTATAGATTTGTTTACACTAGAAGTAGATTACCATTAACTGAAAAGGGTGCCTGAAAATGTCTTTGAATTTCATCAAATTAATATTTCTTATCGAGATTTCTGTTATAAAACTTTATAAAACTAGACGATTTTTACTTGGACACGAGAGTATAAGAATTAAAACTGATTTTGTTTTTATGATTATCACAAAGCATTTATGTTGATTTTAATTGCTTTTCAAGGGTAAATATATATACACTAATAATGATAATAAAACAAAACTATATATTATTCAAGTGAGCCATCCAGAACAGGGCTTCTTAAACTATGGGTCGCGAGCCCGTTTGGGGTCGCCTAGCGAAATATTGGGTTCGCGAAATTTTTATATAAAATATCCAAATACATAAAATTGCATAATTGTCGTATGTTTTCCTAATCATTAGTCAAATGAAACGTCAATTTTGTCATATGTATTTATATTATTACTTAATTAATAAATCTTCACAAAAAATTTATATATCTTTATTTTAAATTATAAGGGGTCGCAAAAAAGGTTTACAATCATTAAAGGGGTCGCGAATGAAAAAAGTTTAAGAAGCACTGATCCAGAACAACTAAAATAAAATACTGCAACGTAGAATATTCCTCTTTATATTTGAGCCTAGCTTGATTCTTATTGGATGGTTAATAGAATATATAATTAAAAACTATAAATATTTTAGTTATTCATCACTTTGTAAAATGAATCAATCCAACATGGGAAAACTATTTCAAGAAAGAAAATTTTTAGGAAAAAGTAAATTTAATAAAGGTATCTTATAAACATATCTTAATACGATATGCGATTTATTGCTGTATTTACTATTTAAAGTGTTGTTAGTAATTTTGTGTTACTTATACTCGCATTTAGTTGCATGAAATTATTTTGTTAAAGAATAGAAAGGCGAAGTTCAAGATCTACGACGAATTAGTCATTTATAACATTGGGTCAATGGAAAATAAAACCAATTAGGTCGTAATTTGCGGGGTTTACTGTAACTTAATATAAACAAAACTAAGTAATATTCTTATTTGTAAAACTGAGTACATTTAATAAAAAATATTGAGTTAATAAAGCATATCTTACAAATGTTTTTTCTATAAACAGAAGAAATAACAGGAGTAAATGTAAATGAAGATGATGATTTTGTAAAGAGAAAACTTTGTCACTGCACGACACAGAAGAAATACCAGCTGATAATGAAAATAGAAAGGAGAAGAACACAAATGATCATTATGAATCTTATAATTAATGTTTATTTGCCAATAAAATATCATTGAGGTAAGTCTTAACAGAAATCAAATTAATTTTGGCTGCCCTTTGTTGTCAATTTTGAGACCGTTGAAATTTTTTTTTATAATATTCATCCGAACTTGTTAGTTAAAATTAGTCACAACACCGCGCGATATTCTTGTTTACCTGTCATGTGTGTCAGTATTTTCTCGTAAATTTTTATTAAATTTTTAACCATGAGTTCTAAGAAAATTATTAATAGGAGCCAAGCAACGAAGAAAATGGTTAGGATCACCATAGAGGTGAAAAACGAGATTGTTGATAAGTATGAAAGTGGCATACATATCCGGGACTACCATATGCCGAGAACAACGATTTCTACGATTGCGAAAAACAAAGACGTTATTAAATTGGCTAATGTAGTGAAGGGGTTCAAATCGATTACAAGACAAAGATAAGGGACATTAGAGCATGTTGAAAAACTGCTTTATCTTTGGATAGCATAAAAACATTGTGCTGGCGATAGTGTCTCGGAGGCAATTATTTGTGAAAAGGCAAAAATGATACATACCGATCTTTTAAAAAACAAAGCAGAAACGAGCCAGAAAAGTGAAGTGTTTAAAGCCTGGCGTGAGTAGTATGATGTGGGCCATCCAGACCATGGGCCCTCCAGACCACATACCCCCTCCCCCCCTCCCCCCCCGGGAAAATTTTTTTTTTAAATAAAAGGTCAAGGTCAAGGTCATTTATTTTTTTTTTAATTTAATTTTTTGTTTTAATTAATTGGTCCAGAGGGCTCCTACTTTTTTTCATCCCAAAAATTAATGTTCCCGCCAACAGACTTTATTGGACGATAGCTTATTTTGAAGCTTAGTGCAAGACCTTTCGAATGAGCTATTAAAGGTATCATCATCATTAACATCGGCAAAGTTATTAACGTTTTCCCGAGACCATTTTTCAAGGCCATTTATTTTTCAAAATATTATTTTCAAGGTCATTTATATTTTCAAGGTCATTTATTTTTCAAGGTCATTTATATTTTCAAGGTCATTTATTTTTCAAGGTCATTTATATTTTCAAGGTCATTTATATTTTCAAGGTCATTTTTTTTAATTTAATTTTTTGTTTTAATTAATTGGTCCAGAGGGCCCCTACTTTTTTTCATCTCAAAAATTAATGTTCCCGCCAACAGACCTTATTGGACGATAGCTTATTTTGAAGCCCAGTCCAAGACCTTTCGATTGATCCATAGAAGCTATCATCATCATTAACATCGGCAAAGTTATTAACGTTTTCCCGAGACCATTTTTCAAGGCCATTTATTTTTCAAAATATTATTTTCAAGGTCATTTATTTTTCAAGGTCATTTATATTTTCAAGGTCATTTTTTTTCAAGGTCATTTTTTTTTAATTTAATTTTTTGTTTTAATTAATTGGTCCAGAGGGCCCCTACTTTTTTTCATCCCAAATATTAATGTTCCCGCCAACAGACTTTATTGGACGATAGCTTATTTTGAAGCTTAGTGCAAGACCTTTCGAATGAGCTATTAAAGGTATCATCATCATTAACATCGGCAAAGTTATTAACGTTTTCCCGAGACCATTTTTCAAGGCCATTTATTTTTCAAAATATTATTTTCAAGGTCATTTATATTTTCAAGGTCATTTATTTTTCAAGGTCATTTATATTTTCAAGGTCATTTATATTTTCAAGGTCATTTTTTTTTAATTTAATTTTTTGTTTTAATTAATTGGTCCAGAGGGCCCCTCTTTTTTTCATCCCAAAAATTATTGTTCCCGCCAACATACTTTATTGAACGATACCTCATCTTAAAGCCCAGTCCAAGACCTTTCGATTGATCCATAGAAGCTATCATCATCATTAACATCGGCAAAGTTATTAACGTTTTCCCTAGACCATTTTCAAGGTCATTTATTTTTCAAAATATTATTTTCAAGGTCATTTATTATTTTCAAGGTAATTTATTATTTTAAAAAAAAATATTATTATTTTCTAAGTTTTTATTTTCTAAGTTTTATTATTATTATTATTATTATTATTATTATTATTATTATTATATTATTATTATTATTATTATTATTATTATTAATCTATATTTTTATCCGACAAGATATTCTGTCCCCCTATGGGTACTGCTCACAAGGGTACTGCTCACAAGGGTACTGCTCACATTCAACAAGTCGCAGGGGTACTGTTTACAAAGTTACTGATAAAAATATTCAAGACAAAACTTTAACAAAGAAATTCTATATATTATTCTTTAAATATACACTAAAATTTATTAACACATTCACATTCATCATCTCCACAGTTCATAATATTTTCAAATACAATTTCAAAGTATTATTATTATTATTATTATTAATGAAAAAACATAAAATATTTTTATACACACACAACCCATCAACCATTATTATTATTATCAATATTAAAAACCTAAAATATTTTCTACACACACACACATGCACAATTCATTAACCATTATTATTATAAATATTAGTGAAAACCTAAAATATTTTCTAGACACATATACAACCCATTAAACTTTTATTATTATTATTATTATTATTATTATTATTATTATTATTATTATTATTATTATTATTATTATTATTATTATTATTATTATTATTATTATTATTATTATTATTATTATTATTATTATTATTATTAAATATATCCTCCCGACAAATATTTTTTAAATTATATTAAATATATTTTATTAAAGTGATCATTTTTATGAATTTTTATGAAATTTATGAATTTTATGAAATACTTTTAAATAATATTAATATATATCCATGACACTTCTCAGTATATTTTCATTGACCTTCCATAATCTCTGTGTTATCTTTCGATTTTACGCTGCTTACCATTTTAGAATAAGATTTTTTATTAAAATTTGTGTTAATTTGACTGATTCAATTTGATGGAGTTATTGTTAATTCGTTTTATTATATATACTCTGAGTTTATCCGACAAGATATTTTCTCCCTCTATGGGTACTGCTTGTAAGGGTATTGGTCGTAAGGGTACTGGTCGTAAAGGTACTGGTGTGTTTTAATGATTTTATTTAGGCAAATATTTGGTTATTATTTGGCGTTAAATTCATTGGTAATTTTTTAGAGTTAGCGGGATTTTACCAACATTTTTTGTGAATTTCATGTTAATTGAAAGAATATTTAAGGCTTAGTGTTAATTCTAAGATAAATTTAATTAATTTCTTGATAATTTGCTATATTTTATTGACTTGTTTTTAAATTTTAAATAAAAATTAATTTTTAATGAGGTTAATAATCAAGTGATAGGATAAATTTTGATGATGATGACTTTGTAATGATATTGAATTTGACTAAATAATTTTTTCATATATTTTTCTAAGAATATTTACACATTGATGAACTTTAAAATATTGAAAATCTAAAGTTGAAACCAACTAATTTTATCATGATGATGATATATTTGAAATCTACTTGAAAATTAATGTAAAATATACTGAAATTTGTGATTTAGTTTGAAAGATATATCATTTTATAATGGCTATAATTAGCCGAATCGATGATCAATCAATATATTTCATCTCTAATTAGATATTTGATGGTGAATGTGGTGAAATATTTGTAGGAAATATTCATTTTAGCGAATTTTGATCTTTTAGTGAGCTCTTTGAATTTAGCTACTAAATTATTTCAATGGAAGAATGTTTGTAACAATTAAATAAAATTCATATTTTGAAGAATTTTCTATGGATTTTAAGATATATTAAAGGGCTCAAGTGGGTGAAATTATATTCGGTTGGATTTAGTGAAGGTTAAGATGGTAATATATGATTTTTAAGAGGGTTTTTAAAATGCTAGAAATATTTGGTGAGGGATCGGTTAATGTTTTGAATATTTATATATTCTTATTGGTAAAATATCAAATTTTCAAGGGAAATAGTCAGCTGTGAATAGTTCCTGTGAAATTATATCGTTTTAGAGGTTGCACAGTAATTTATGTTTCAGAACCAGTTTTTATTAATTATCCACGGTTTAATTAATGGTTAATGATCAATTTACTTGTTTATGACAATGAGATATTTGAAATCTTTAGAATTAATTGATATCAATGGTTATTGCTTTAAATTATTTTTATTTAAGAAGTTATTTTATTCATTTTGGGGATATTATTGACAAAGCTTGAGAAATATTAACTTAAAAGAATTGGAAAACAACTAAAGAAAAGTGATCTTTGAAGGAAATTTATGATTTTAATTATATTTCTAGAAATTAAATAGGTTGAATATCAGTTAATCTATTGAAGGAATATTGTTATCGGATGGATAAATGATATTTTGCTAAATTACCTTATTATATTATTATTTTAATGACTAAATTAACCAATAATCATAAATTGATGGCACAAAATATCCATGTTTTGGTTACTCAAACATCTTAAATTTCTCGCAAAGATATACTACGCCCAATGATCATCTCATTAAATTAGAAAATAATTGTTACTTTATAATATATATTTCTAACTAATAAGCCCTTTAATTGGTTAATTGATAACCATATTTCTATTACGACTCCTTTAATTATTTTTGCCTCGAACAAATTTACTCCAAATGATAAAGAATTTAAAATTATCAATGAATAATGACCATGTTTTTCTCATATTATTTACTATTGTAACGAACATTAGATGAATAAATTACCTTTTGCTTTAAATGACTACAAAGTTAACCAATAAATTAGTCGCTCGACATAAGTGTAAAGTTACATTTAAAATATTCACGATCATCTCACTAAATTACCTAAGAATTTCTAACTGATTAATATTGCGACATATTGAATGTGACCAGTACCCTTGCTAGCAGTACCCATAGGGGGACAGAATATTTTGTCGGATAAACTCGGAGTATATGGTCTTTATTGATATATCAAAATACTGTTATTTATAAATTATCTAAAAAATACTATATTATTTTACTGAATGATAACTTAAATGTTTTTAATATACATATTTCTAAATAACTCGACAGCTCAGACCAACAACATGTATGGATGACCACCCTTTGCTAATTTATTTCCAGTGTCACATCTTTCAAGAATACCGTGAGTGTTTTAACAAAGCTGAGCTATAAGAAACTTTCCAGATAACAACTCGCCTGAATGTTTTGAACAAAATGAGCAAAATTGAGAACAGGCTGATAACTGAACAAACGATTAGATGGCGATTAACTTCTGGCCACAACCCTAAATATATAACATGAAAATTAAGATTTTAATTATTGAATTCGTTGATTTCTGCCTGGAAATACTAACACAATATTTTTTTAATTCAAAAATCTTCATTATAAATTTTTGAATTTAAAAAATTAAATGAAGGATATATTAAATTTACAATACATAATATTATATAAAATTATACTATATAATAATGTTAATGTTTAAATATGCTTAAATAACTAAATTGTTTAAATATTTTTAAATACTAAATTTAAATTATTTAAATAAACTTTTCATATAACTTTATTTCTTTCGTTTTAGTATCCATAAAGTAAGTAAATAAAGAATTTACTACAATATTTTAATTATTTTACTTAGTAATGAAGAAAATGAATTATATAATTATGAAGATGAACCAGACAAAATAGTGAAACACTAAAAGACTTATGTTCCGGAATTAGAGATTTCTTATTAAAACATGAATTATATGATTATGAAGAAGATGAACCAGACAAAATGGTGAAACACTAAATGAGTTATGTTCTGGATTTTTAAATGAATTAGCTGATTGTGGGTGTCCTTCAACATGAATTATCAGACTTAAATTATGTAAACTTTCAACGAATGTCAAGAAAAATGGGAAAAACCGATGTTTTAGCAATTAAGTAAAGTACTCGTCATACCTGAAGAATATTATTATTAATGTAAGACATGAATTAATTCTTTAAAATATATATATTATATTTAGGTATCTGTGTTTTATGGTGGGAATTGACATTGAAAAAGTATACCACAAATAACCGTTGCCTATTAGTCAGGCAGAATTTAATTTGTGACCATAACATCTGTAAGTTAATTGCTTTTAAATCAATATAAATTTTAGCAATGATAGTTGACACCACATCAGAAACTAAGAAATATGTCCAATTCGCAAGATGTATTCCATGAAATCACTATCAAATGGCCTGATGGAGAGATTAATTTTGAGATAGATTACCAACAGAAGAGCGAGAAAAATTTGTAAATTAAATATAATAGGGTTGGGTGGGTCCTCTTTATCCCTTAATTAATATATATTTACAAGCTGATCGTCGTGGTGGGCGGTTGTAATCCAACTAGTGGGAGGCCTCTGTAAATATATATTTGTGTTAGTGAAAACATTAATTAATTTGGTTATAGTGCCAATGACGCATGTATTTTGAAATTATACGTTTCGAATGTGCTGGTAGTTGACTACCCATGCTAGGCGTAATGTTCCGTACGGAAAGCTATAATGCCCAGGTTCTTCTGACCCCACTTGGGGGAGGCACAGACGACCCTTGTGGACGCGAACAAATATCCACCGTGTCTTTCAGGCACAGATATTTGGTCACTGCTCATTAGGCCTGGCAATACTAAATGCATAAACTTTGCCTTGTCCTCTCTTGTCTTGATTTTTATAGTTTAAATAATTATTAAAAATAGTAGGTGTTATAAGTTTTATCTACTAACCTTAATAAACCTTAATATGCTTTAAGATCGAAAACCCTTGAGTGTGAGTAGTACCCTTGTGACCATTACCCATATGAGAAATACCCATAGGGGTATAGAATATTTTATCGGATAGACTAGGAGTATATACATCCATGTTAAACAAGGTATGTGTATATAGAATGTGAGTATAAAATTATCGCTCCTTATTGACAACTTCGTGTAAAGGCAAACACAGAATATTGCAAACATATATTAATTCTCTACCCCATAACTTAGTGTGTAAAAATTATTTTAGGTTTTTGACTAATTATAATAATAATGATAATAATAATTGTTAATGGGTTTTGTGTGTGTGTGTAAAAATAATTTATCTTTTTGACCAATATTTGCAATAATATTAATAATAATAATAATAATAATAATAATAATAATAATAATAATAATAATAATAATAATAATAATAATAATAATAATAATAATAATAATAATAATGATAATAATAATAATAATAATAATAATAATAATAATAATAATAATAATAATAATAATAATAATAATAATAATAATAATAATAAAAGTTTAATGGGTTGTATATGTGTGTAAAAAATATTTTAGGTTTTCACTACTATTGATAATAATAATGGTTAATGAGTTGTGCATGTGTGTGTGTGTGTAGAAAATATTTTAGGTTTTTAATATTGATAATAATAATGGTTAATGAGTTGTGCATGTGTGTGTGTGTAGAAAATATTTTAGGTTTTCACTAATATTTATAATAATAATGGTTAATGGGTTGTGTGTGTAAAAATAATTTATCTTTTTGACTAATATTTGCAATAATAATAATAATAATAATAATAATAATAATAATAATAATAATAATAATAATAATAATAATAATAATAATAATAATAATAATAATAATAATAATAATAATAATAATAATAATAATAATAATAATAATAATAATAATAATAAAAGTTTAATGGGTTGTATATGTGTCTAGAAAATATTTTAGGTTTTCACTAATATTTATAATAATAATGGTTAATGAATTGTGCATGTGTGTGTGTAGAAAATATTTTAGGTTTTTAATATTGATAATAATAATAATGGTTGATGGGTTGTGTGTGTATAAAAATATTTTATGTTTTTTCATTAATAATAATAATAATAATAATACTTTGAAATTGTATTTGAAAATATTATGAACTGTGGAGATGATGAATGTGAATGTGTTAATAAATTTTAGTGTATATTTAAAGAATAATATATAGAATTTCTTTGTTAAAGTTTTGTCTTGAATATTTTTATCAGTAACTTTGTAAACAGTACCCCTGCGACTTGTTGAATGTGAGCAGTACCCTTGTGAGCAGTACCCTTGTGAGCAGTACCCATAGGGGGACAGAATATCTTGTCGGATAAAAATATAGATTAATAATAATAATAATAATAATAATAATAATAATAATAATATAATAATAATAATAATAATAATAATAATAATAATAATAATAATAAAACTTAGAAAATAAAAACTTAGAAAATAATAATATTTTTTTTTTAAAATAATAAATTACCTTGAAAATAATAAATGACCTTGAAAATAATATTTTGAAAAATAAATGACCTTGAAAATGGTCTAGGGAAAACGTTAATAACTTTGCCGATGTTAATGATGATGATAGCTTCTATGGATCAATCGAAAGGTCTTGGACTGGGCTTTAAGATGAGGTATCGTTCAATAAAGTATGTTGGCGGGAACAATAATTTTGGGATGAAAAAAAGAGGGGCCCTCTGGACCAATTAATTAAAACAAAAAATTAAATTAAAAAAAAATGACCTTGAAAATATAAATGACCTTGAAAATATAAATGACCTTGAAAAATAAATAACCTTGAAAAATAAATGACCTTGAAAATAATATTTTGAAAAATAAATGGCCTTGAAAAATGGTCTCGGGAAAACGTTAATAACTTTGCCGATGTTAATGATGATGATACCTTTAATAGCTCATTCGAAAGGTCTTGCACTAAGCTTCAAAATAAGCTATCGTCCAATAAAGTCTGTTGGCGGGAACATTAATATTTGGGATGAAAAAAAGTAGGGGCCCTCTGGACCAATTAATTAAAACAAAAAATTAAATTAAAAAAAAATGACCTTGAAAAAAAAATGACCTTGAAAATATAAATGACCTTGAAAAATAAATGACCTTGAAAATAATATTTTGAAAAATAAATGGCCTTGAAAAATGGTCTCGGGAAAACGTTAATAACTTTGCCGATGTTAATGATGATGATAGCTTCTATGGATCAATCGAAAGGTCTTGGACTGGGCTTCAAAATAAGCTATCGTCCAATAAGGTCTGTTGGCGGGAACATTAATTTTTGAGATGAAAAAAAGTAGGGGCCCTCTGGACCAATTAATTAAAACAAAAAATTAAATTAAAAAAAAATGACCTTGAAAATATAAATGACCTTGAAAATATAAATGACCTTGAAAAATAAATGACCTTGAAAAATAAATGACCTTGAAAATAATATTTTGAAAAATAAATGGCCTTGAAAAATGGTCTCGGGAAAACGTTAATAACTTTGCCGATGTTAATGATGATGATACCTTTAATAGCTCATTCGAAAGGTCTTGCACTAAGCTTCAAAATAAGCTATCGTCCAATAAAGTCTGTTGGCGGGAACATTAATTTTTGGGATGAAAAAAAGTAGGGGCCCTCTGGACCAATTAATTAAAACAAAAAATTAAATTAAAAAAAAAATAAATGACCTTGACCTTGACCTTTTATTTAAAAAAAAAAATTTTTCCCGGGGGGGGAGGGGGGGGAGGGGGTATGTGGTCTGGAGGGCCCATGGTCTGGATGGCCCACATCATACTACTGGCGTGGTTGGTTTGATAATTTTAAGGTCTGGTATTCAGTGTTGTGAGGCATGAAGAGAGAGCCAGTGCTGATAAAGATGCTGCCAATGATTTTGTTAAAGAGTTTTGGGAATTTATGAAAACTGAGGGTTTTATTTCCCAACAAGTTTTTAACTGCAATGAAACAGGCCTGTTTTTGGAAAATAATAAAGAGAAGACACCACCAGGCACAAGCCAATAAAGGACAGGCTAACTCTCCTGGTCTGTGGTAATGCAAGTGGGAATTGCAAAATGAAGCATCTATTGATCTATTACACTGAAAATCCAAGGGCTCTTAAGAAATATAATTTGCAGAAAATTCAGTTACCTGTGATGTGGAGATCAAACACCAAGGCCTGGGTAACCAGAGAATATTTCACCGACTGGTTTAATGTTGTATTTGGGCCAAGTGTAAAAAGTTATTTAGAAGAGAAAAGCCTGCTTCTGAAGGCTCCCTTCATAATGGAAAATGCTGCAGCTCACCTTCCGAGCTTGTAGGACTATATGCTGCGAGAGTTCGGCTTGGTCACCGTAAAATTCGTACCACCTAATAAGAATCCTCTCATTCAGTCCATGGACCAGCAGGTCATTAAAAATTTCAATGACCACTAACACAGACTTAGCTCTGAAATACTTTTTGAAGAATCACTTTACTATCACCCGTTCCATATCTCTCATTGACTAAGCCTGGCAGGAAGTCTTCAACAGAACAATGAACTCTGCTTGTCGAAATTTGTGGCCAAAAGCAATGACTAAAAGAGACTACGGTGGAAGATGTTGTCTATCTGAGCAGGTCCATGGGACTTGATGTGGGAGAGTTAGTGGAGGGCACAGGGAAGATTTTACCACTGAAGAGCTGCAGGAGCTTGAGAAAAATGACCGCAGGACAAGGATGAATGCACTCTCTTCAGGTTCTGAGGAGGAGGATATAGAGGAAGCTCCTACTTTATTAATCAAGGAAATCTTTGCTAAATGGATAGATGTCAAAAACTTTGCAGAAAAGTACCATCCCAACAAACCCCAAAAAAATCATAATAGCATTGTCTCGAAAGACCAGATAATGTCTTAATAACGTTAATAACTTTGCCGATGTTAATGATGATGATACCTTTAATAGCTCATTCGAAAGGTCTTGCACTAAGCTTCAAAATAAGCTATCGTCCAATAAAGTCTGTTGGCGGGAACATTAATATTTGGGATGAAAAAAAGTAGGGGCCCTCTGGACCAATTAATTAAAACAAAAAATTAAATTAAAAAAAAATGACCTTGAAAAAAAAAATGACCTTGAAAATATAAATGACCTTGAAAAATAAATGACCTTGAAAATAATATTTTGAAAAATAAATGGCCTTGAAAAATGGTCTCGGGAAAACGTTAATAACTTTGCCGATGTTAATGATGATGATAGCTTCTATGGATCAATCGAAAGGTCTTGGACTGGGCTTCAAAATAAGCTATCGTCCAATAAGGTCTGTTGGCGGGAACATTAATTTTTGAGATGAAAAAAAGTAGGGGCCCTCTGGACCAATTAATTAAAACAAAAAATTAAATTAAAAAAAAATGACCTTGAAAATATAAATGACCTTGAAAATATAAATGACCTTGAAAAATAAATGACCTTGAAAATATAAATGACCTTGAAAAATAAATGACCTTGAAAAATAAATGACCTTGAAAATAATATTTTGAAAAATAAATGGCCTTGAAAAATGGTCTCGGGAAAACGTTAATAACTTTGCCGATGTTAATGATGATGATACCTTTAATAGCTCATTCGAAAGGTCTTGCACTAAGCTTCAAAATAAGCTATCGTCCAATAAAGTCTGTTGGCGGGAACATTAATTTTTGGGATGAAAAAAAGTAGGGGCCCTCTGGACCAATTAATTAAAACAAAAAATTAAATTAAAAAAAAAATAAATGACCTTGACCTTGACCTTTTATTTAAAAAAAAAAATTTTTCCCGGGGGGGGAGGGGGGGAGGGGGTATGTGGTCTGGAGGGCCCATGGTCTGGATGGCCCACATCATACTACTGGCGTGGTTGGTTTGATAATTTTAAGGTCTGGTATTCAGTGTTGTGAGGCATGAAGAGAGAGCCAGTGCTGATAAAGATGCTGCCAATGATTTTGTTAAAGAGTTTTGGGAATTTATGAAAACTGAGGGTTTTATTTCCCAACAAGTTTTTAACTGCAATGAAACAGGCCTGTTTTTGGAAAATAATAAAGAGAAGACACCACCAGGCACAAGCCAATAAAGGACAGGCTAACTCTCCTGGTCTGTGGTAATGCAAGTGGGAATTGCAAAATGAAGCATCTATTGATCTATTACACTGAAAATCCAAGGGCTCTTAAGAAATATAATTTGCAGAAAATTCAGTTACCTGTGATGTGGAGATCAAACACCAAGGCCTGGGTAACCAGAGAATATTTCACCGACTGGTTTAATGTTGTATTTGGGCCAAGTGTAAAAAGTTATTTAGAAGAGAAAAGCCTGCTTCTGAAGGCTCCCTTCATAATGGAAAATGCTGCAGCTCACCTTCCGAGCTTGTAGGACTATATGCTGCGAGAGTTCGGCTTGGTCACCGTAAAATTCGTACCACCTAATAAGAATCCTCTCATTCAGTCCATGGACCAGCAGGTCATTAAAAATTTCAATGACCACTAACACAGACTTAGCTCTGAAATACTTTTTGAAGAATCACTTTACTATCACCCGTTCCATATCTCTCATTGACTAAGCCTGGCAGGAAGTCTTCAACAGAACAATGAACTCTGCTTGTCGAAATTTGTGGCCAAAAGCAATGACTAAAAGAGACTACGGTGGAAGATGTTGTCTATCTGAGCAGGTCCATGGGACTTGATGTGGGAGAGTTAGTGGAGGGCACAGGGAAGATTTTACCACTGAAGAGCTGCAGGAGCTTGAGAAAAATGACCGCAGGACAAGGATGAATGCACTCTCTTCAGGTTCTGAGGAGGAGGATATAGAGGAAGCTCCTACTTTATTAATCAAGGAAATCTTTGCTAAATGGATAGATGTCAAAAACTTTGCAGAAAAGTACCATCCCAACAAACCCCAAAAAAATCATAATAGCATTGTCTCGAAAGACCAGATAATGTCTTAATAACGTTAATAACTTTGCCGATGTTAATGATGATGATACCTTTAATAGCTCATTCGAAAGGTCTTGCACTAAGCTTCAAAATAAGCTATCGTCCAATAAAGTCTGTTGGCGGGAACATTAATATTTGGGATGAAAAAAAGTAGGGGCCCTCTGGACCAATTAATTAAAACAAAAAATTAAATTAAAAAAAAATGACCTTGAAAAAAAAATGACCTTGAAAATATAAATGACCTTGAAAAATAAATGACCTTGAAAATAATATTTTGAAAAATAAATGGCCTTGAAAAATGGTCTCGGGAAAACGTTAATAACTTTGCCGATGTTAATGATGATGATAGCTTCTATGGATCAATCGAAAGGTCTTGGACTGGGCTTCAAAATAAGCTATCGTCCAATAAGGTCTGTTGGCGGGAACATTAATTTTTGAGATGAAAAAAAGTAGGGGCCCTCTGGACCAATTAATTAAAACAAAAAATTAAATTAAAAAAAAATGACCTTGAAAATATAAATGACCTTGAAAATATAAATGACCTTGAAAAATAAATGACCTTGAAAATATAAATGACCTTGAAAAATAAATGACCTTGAAAAATAAATGACCTTGAAAATAATATTTTGAAAAATAAATGGCCTTGAAAAATGGTCTCGGGAAAACGTTAATAACTTTGCCGATGTTAATGATGATGATACCTTTAATAGCTCATTCGAAAGGTCTTGCACTAAGCTTCAAAATAAGCTATCGTCCAATAAAGTCTGTTGGCGGGAACATTAATTTTTGGGATGAAAAAAAGTAGGGGCCCTCTGGACCAATTAATTAAAACAAAAAATTAAATTAAAAAAAAAATAAATGACCTTGACCTTGACCTTTTATTTAAAAAAAAAAATTTTTCCCGGGGGGGGAGGGGGGGAGGGGGTATGTGGTCTGGAGGGCCCATGGTCTGGATGGCCCACATCATACTACTGGCGTGGTTGGTTTGATAATTTTAAGGTCTGGTATTCAGTGTTGTGAGGCATGAAGAGAGAGCCAGTGCTGATAAAGATGCTGCCAATGATTTTGTTAAAGAGTTTTGGGAATTTATGAAAACTGAGGGTTTTATTTCCCAACAAGTTTTAACTGCAATGAAACAGGCCTGTTTTTGGAAAATAATAAAGAGAAGACACCACCAGGCACAA
Source organism: Schmidtea polychroa (assembly GCA_959609185.1). Classification (NCBI taxonomy): domain Eukaryota; kingdom Metazoa; phylum Platyhelminthes; order Tricladida; family Dugesiidae; genus Schmidtea; species Schmidtea polychroa. The sequence continues at coordinate 67,885 of CAUHTR010007625.1, read as the reverse complement.
GCCAATAAAGGACAGGCTAACTCTCCTGGTCTGTGGTAATGCAAGTGGGAATTGCAAAATGAAGCATCTATTGATCTATTACACTGAAAATCCAAGGGCTCTTAAGAAATATAATTTGCAGAAAATTCAGTTACCTGTGATGTGGAGATCAAACACCAAGGCCTGGGTAACCAGAGAATATTTCACCGACTGGTTTAATGTTGTATTTGGGCCAAGTGTAAAAAGTTATTTAGAAGAGAAAAGCCTGCTTCTGAAGGCTCCCTTCATAATGGAAAATGCTGCAGCTCACCTTCCGAGCTTGTAGGACTATATGCTGCGAGAGTTCGGCTTGGTCACCGTAAAATTCGTACCACCTAATAAGAATCCTCTCATTCAGTCCATGGACCAGCAGGTCATTAAAAATTTCAATGACCACTAACACAGACTTAGCTCTGAAATACTTTTTGAAGAATCACTTTACTATCACCCGTTCCATATCTCTCATTGACTAAGCCTGGCAGGAAGTCTTCAACAGAACAATGAACTCTGCTTGTCGAAATTTGTGGCCAAAAGCAATGACTAAAAGAGACTACGGTGGAAGATGTTGTCTATCTGAGCAGGTCCATGGGACTTGATGTGGGAGAGTTAGTGGAGGGCACAGGGAAGATTTTACCACTGAAGAGCTGCAGGAGCTTGAGAAAAATGACCGCAGGACAAGGATGAATGCACTCTCTTCAGGTTCTGAGGAGGAGGATATAGAGGAAGCTCCTACTTTATTAATCAAGGAAATCTTTGCTAAATGGATAGATGTCAAAAACTTTGCAGAAAAGTACCATCCCAACAAACCCCAAAAAAATCATAATAGCATTGTCTCGAAAGACCAGATAATGTCTTAATAACGTTAATAACTTTGCCGATGTTAATGATGATGATACCTTTAATAGCTCATTCGAAAGGTCTTGCACTAAGCTTCAAAATAAGCTATCGTCCAATAAAGTCTGTTGGCGGGAACATTAATATTTGGGATGAAAAAAAGTAGGGGCCCTCTGGACCAATTAATTAAAACAAAAAATTAAATTAAAAAAAAATGACCTTGAAAAAAAAATGACCTTGAAAATATAAATGACCTTGAAAAATAAATGACCTTGAAAATAATATTTTGAAAAATAAATGGCCTTGAAAAATGGTCTCGGGAAAACGTTAATAACTTTGCCGATGTTAATGATGATGATAGCTTCTATGGATCAATCGAAAGGTCTTGGACTGGGCTTCAAAATAAGCTATCGTCCAATAAGGTCTGTTGGCGGGAACATTAATTTTTGAGATGAAAAAAAGTAGGGGCCCTCTGGACCAATTAATTAAAACAAAAAATTAAATTAAAAAAAAATGACCTTGAAAATATAAATGACCTTGAAAATATAAATGACCTTGAAAAATAAATGACCTTGAAAATATAAATGACCTTGAAAAATAAATGACCTTGAAAAATAAATGACCTTGAAAATAATATTTTGAAAAATAAATGGCCTTGAAAAATGGTCTCGGGAAAACGTTAATAACTTTGCCGATGTTAATGATGATGATACCTTTAATAGCTCATTCGAAAGGTCTTGCACTAAGCTTCAAAATAAGCTATCGTCCAATAAAGTCTGTTGGCGGGAACATTAATTTTTGGGATGAAAAAAAAGTAGGGGCCCTCTGGACCAATTAATTAAAACAAAAAATTAAATTAAAAAAAAAATAAATGACCTTGACCTTGACCTTTTATTTAAAAAAAAAAATTTTTCCCGGGGGGGGAGGGGGGGAGGGGGTATGTGGTCTGGAGGGCCCATGGTCTGGATGGCCCACATCATACTACTGGCGTGGTTGGTTTGATAATTTTAAGGTCTGGTATTCAGTGTTGTGAGGCATGAAGAGAGAGCCAGTGCTGATAAAGATGCTGCCAATGATTTTGTTAAAGAGTTTTGGGAATTTATGAAAACTGAGGGTTTTATTTCCCAACAAGTTTTTAACTGCAATGAAACAGGCCTGTTTTTGGAAAATAATAAAGAGAAGACACCACCAGGCACAAGCCAATAAAGGACAGGCTAACTCTCCTGGTCTGTGGTAATGCAAGTGGGAATTGCAAAATGAAGCATCTATTGATCTATTACACTGAAAATCCAAGGGCTCTTAAGAAATATAATTTGCAGAAAATTCAGTTACCTGTGATGTGGAGATCAAACACCAAGGCCTGGGTAACCAGAGAATATTTCACCGACTGGTTTAATGTTGTATTTGGGCCAAGTGTAAAAAGTTATTTAGAAGAGAAAAGCCTGCTTCTGAAGGCTCCCTTCATAATGGAAAATGCTGCAGCTCACCTTCCGAGCTTGTAGGACTATATGCTGCGAGAGTTCGGCTTGGTCACCGTAAAATTCGTACCACCTAATAAGAATCCTCTCATTCAGTCCATGGACCAGCAGGTCATTAAAAATTTCAATGACCACTAACACAGACTTAGCTCTGAAATACTTTTTGAAGAATCACTTTACTATCACCCGTTCCATATCTCTCATTGACTAAGCCTGGCAGGAAGTCTTCAACAGAACAATGAACTCTGCTTGTCGAAATTTGTGGCCAAAAGCAATGACTAAAAGAGACTACGGTGGAAGATGTTGTCTATCTGAGCAGGTCCATGGGACTTGATGTGGGAGAGTTAGTGGAGGGCACAGGGAAGATTTTACCACTGAAGAGCTGCAGGAGCTTGAGAAAAATGACCGCAGGACAAGGATGAATGCACTCTCTTCAGGTTCTGAGGAGGAGGATATAGAGGAAGCTCCTACTTTATTAATCAAGGAAATCTTTGCTAAATGGATAGATGTCAAAAACTTTGCAGAAAAGTACCATCCCAACAAACCCCAAAAAAATCATAATAGCATTGTCTCGAAAGACCAGATAATGTCTTAATAACGTTAATAACTTTGCCGATGTTAATGATGATGATACCTTTAATAGCTCATTCGAAAGGTCTTGCACTAAGCTTCAAAATAAGCTATCGTCCAATAAAGTCTGTTGGCGGGAACATTAATATTTGGGATGAAAAAAAGTAGGGGCCCTCTGGACCAATTAATTAAAACAAAAAATTAAATTAAAAAAAAATGACCTTGAAAAAAAAATGACCTTGAAAATATAAATGACCTTGAAAAATAAATGACCTTGAAAATAATATTTTGAAAAATAAATGGCCTTGAAAAATGGTCTCGGGAAAACGTTAATAACTTTGCCGATGTTAATGATGATGATAGCTTCTATGGATCAATCGAAAGGTCTTGGACTGGGCTTCAAAATAAGCTATCGTCCAATAAGGTCTGTTGGCGGGAACATTAATTTTTGAGATGAAAAAAAGTAGGGGCCCTCTGGACCAATTAATTAAAACAAAAAATTAAATTAAAAAAAAATGACCTTGAAAATATAAATGACCTTGAAAATATAAATGACCTTGAAAAATAAATGACCTTGAAAATATAAATGACCTTGAAAAATAAATGACCTTGAAAAATAAATGACCTTGAAAATAATATTTTGAAAAATAAATGGCCTTGAAAAATGGTCTCGGGAAAACGTTAATAACTTTGCCGATGTTAATGATGATGATACCTTTAATAGCTCATTCGAAAGGTCTTGCACTAAGCTTCAAAATAAGCTATCGTCCAATAAAGTCTGTTGGCGGGAACATTAATTTTTGGGATGAAAAAAAGTAGGGGCCCTCTGGACCAATTAATTAAAACAAAAAATTAAATTAAAAAAAAAATAAATGACCTTGACCTTGACCTTTTATTTAAAAAAAAAAATTTTTCCCGGGGGGGGAGGGGGGGAGGGGGTATGTGGTCTGGAGGGCCCATGGTCTGGATGGCCCACATCATACTACTGGCGTGGTTGGTTTGATAATTTTAAGGTCTGGTATTCAGTGTTGTGAGGCATGAAGAGAGAGCCAGTGCTGATAAAGATGCTGCCAATGATTTTGTTAAAGAGTTTTGGGAATTTATGAAAACTGAGGGTTTTATTTCCCAACAAGTTTTTAACTGCAATGAAACAGGCCTGTTTTTGGAAAATAATAAAGAGAAGACACCACCAGGCACAAGCCAATAAAGGACAGGCTAACTCTCCTGGTCTGTGGTAATGCAAGTGGGAATTGCAAAATGAAGCATCTATTGATCTATTACACTGAAAATCCAAGGGCTCTTAAGAAATATAATTTGCAGAAAATTCAGTTACCTGTGATGTGGAGATCAAACACCAAGGCCTGGGTAACCAGAGAATATTTCACCGACTGGTTTAATGTTGTATTTGGGCCAAGTGTAAAAAGTTATTTAGAAGAGAAAAGCCTGCTTCTGAAGGCTCCCTTCATAATGGAAAATGCTGCAGCTCACCTTCCGAGCTTGTAGGACTATATGCTGCGAGAGTTCGGCTTGGTCACCGTAAAATTCGTACCACCTAATAAGAATCCTCTCATTCAGTCCATGGACCAGCAGGTCATTAAAAATTTCAATGACCACTAACACAGACTTAGCTCTGAAATACTTTTTGAAGAATCACTTTACTATCACCCGTTCCATATCTCTCATTGACTAAGCCTGGCAGGAAGTCTTCAACAGAACAATGAACTCTGCTTGTCGAAATTTGTGGCCAAAAGCAATGACTAAAAGAGACTACGGTGGAAGATGTTGTCTATCTGAGCAGGTCCATGGGACTTGATGTGGGAGAGTTAGTGGAGGGCACAGGGAAGATTTTACCACTGAAGAGCTGCAGGAGCTTGAGAAAAATGACCGCAGGACAAGGATGAATGCACTCTCTTCAGGTTCTGAGGAGGAGGATATAGAGGAAGCTCCTACTTTATTAATCAAGGAAATCTTTGCTAAATGGATAGATGTCAAAAACTTTGCAGAAAAGTACCATCCCAACAAACCCCAAAAAAATCATAATAGCATTGTCTCGAAAGACCAGATAATGTCAGATTTTCGAAACATCCTGAGGAGAAAGTAGAAGCAAAGTTCTTTAGACGGGTTTCTAGTAAAAGTCAAACCAGGTGAGACTCAACTAGAGTCATCTAGGTAAAAAAGACAATAAAATCTCCTTCTCAACATCATCAGCACTTGATTCTTCTCATCAAGATAAAGTGAGGTTAAATGTTCATTTATTTCACCTAATTTCTTTTTTATTTATGTAGGGTCTGACACCCTTGTGACTGAGTTCGGACACCCCTGTCTGACATTCCATTATACAAGGCCATATCTGTCGCCAGAGCGCGTATGACAGTGAAACGATAAAGACGTCATGTTATCTTTATTTCGTTATTTGTATTCAATTATGTATTATATATTATAAATTTAGTTAAACTTTTTGTTTAAATTTATCATTGTTTTAATCCAAACTCACATTATCCACTTTAGTACTAAGCAGTGTTTAAATTATTTTATGCAACCACGTCAATGTATAATATGCCAATAAAAATATGACTTTTTTTCGTGGGAATAGATTAATCATTTTCCCTTTATTTATTATGGGAAAATACGTTTGGTATACGTCCTATTGATCTGGAACGGATTAAGGACGTACACCGAGGTTCCACTATATATTATTTTCCTGAATTTAAATTTATAAATTTTTCCTGATTTAGTTTTGTGAATTATAAAACTTACTGATTATTTATATATTGTTAACCGTTCATACGCATAATTTAAATAAACCTAAAATAATTTAAATTATCTGTGAGGTGTTTTCAGCTGAGAGTTAAATATTTCAAAAAATTATTAAGATAATTTTAAATGATAAATAATTGACTATTTAAAATAACTTTGAAAATAATTTTTAAACTGAAATTTTTAAATTTTTAAATTAAACAAGTTTTTTAACCGGATCATTTTTAAATAAATATATTTTAAATATCGAAATTTTAATAAATGGTTTTTTGAAATATTTTATTCAACGCGGAAAATTTGTTTGGAAATTATACAATATTTCATTAAATAAAAACTTGGAATTATGTCGTTAACTTTTGAACCGGATTTGAAAAATAATTTAGAAGATGTGTTAGCAACAGAACAAAGACCTTTTATAAATACATGTTATTGATCCAGTTTCCCAGAATTACAAATGCACAATGATGATAAATGATAAACATGAAAAAATAAAGAAAAATGAAAAGAATCCAATAAATAATGGAGATCAATTGCAACCATTTGAGTTATTCATAACTATAAAATTGAATAATCAAATGACGGGGTGCAAGTTAGTTAAAAAAATTAGTTTCAGAGAAATTGAGAGTTAACACTAACAATAAAAGGATTCAAAGTGGACCAAAGCAATATTTTTTCGATATTGTGAATGGATAAAGCTAGAATTGGACTTGGATATTAATTTTATCGGTTTAAAATTGTACTAGACTAATATTAAAGCCAATAATGTATTAACTAGATTACATATGGTGTTAAATAATTTTTTACGGATGTCTAACATTAAAATAATATAAACATTACAAGCTTTGTGATACCCAGTGCAAATCCCACTAGTAGACTAGTTTCGAGCTAGACATCCGTAAAAAACATTTTACACCATTACAAGTTAAAAATGCTAAGGGTTTACGGATGCACTTGTAAACAGTTTCGGTGTATAGACTGTGTCTACAGAGGTGAATATGATTTATCATACACCATGTTTACAAGTTTGCAGATATTTTTTCTGTGATTTAGCTAATTTGCAAGTGATGTGATTTCCAGTGTAGCAGGGAAAGTATGCAATAGAGTTGAATCAGCATTATTGTATACTTACCTGGCACAAAGAGAAATCTTCGCGTCTCCTGCATAGTACTGATGAGAGTCAAAAGCTCGAAACTAGTCTACTATTGAGATTTGCACTGGGTATCACAAAGCCTGTAATATTTATATTAGATTAAAATAAATATATGTATTTAATTCATCCTTCTTATGCATTAAATTTTTCTAAATTAATTAGTACAAAAATATATTGAAAAATGTACACATGAAACTTTTTAAATTAAAATTTACAAATCGGTTTTTCCACCATAAATAATATAGTTTTATAAAGTTATTTGTGATGACCAAAAAGTCTGATTTTTTTTCGGATTCGAATATATAATTTTTATTTTTCTCATGAATGGCTCAGTGTTCCCTACTTACTGATGACTTAATGTTAGTAAGATATGATAAATCTTAAAATATGATTTGGACAATTCTTTATAAAAACCAGATTCCGGGTTCTTTTTCATTAAAAAATCTATTTATTCAATCAGCAAGCAGCTTTTTATAATTCGAAATAATTACTAATAATTAAAATAATTAAATTAATTAACCAATAAAATTAATCTAACATATCATTTAAGAAATTTTTGAAATAAATTGGCTGATTTACACTAGATGTTAATCTGGTGTCATTTAAACAAAAAAGAATACTATCCTTAAAACGGAAATAGTAATCCTGTAATAACATGATTTTAAAAATGCTATGTCGTCGGTGCAGCAAGACTGAAATATCCGAAAGTATGGTAAATGGCGAGACGAGAAATCCTTTATTCCTTTTTATAAAGTTTTCACTTGACCAAAGATCCAGAAATTAATTAATGCGCTGGATAAAAATAGAAATTATCGTTCATCTTGTAGAATGTCAACTGGAATCACACATAACATTAAAGAAATTTATAACTACAATTCTGTCAGGGAAGATGAAATGCTAGGAAAAGGAAAGTTAATAGAATACCTTGATCTTATTGAGACCATTATGAGGGTTTTAAAAATAATCAAGAGTTTTTCCACATTCTATCTGCAATTTCTGGATAATGTATCACTAAATCTACCATTTTTTTAAAAATAAACATAGCATCAGAAAAATAATCAAACTCAACTTTGACCTATCTTTTGTATCAATTGCAGAAACATCTTTATAAGATTCTAATAAAATTGGTATTTGCTCACCAATGATCAAATATAACATTATTATTGAGATTATTTGATCAAAAATTGAAACATTGACATACTATTGTACTACATCAACTCGTATTGTTTGTACAGTTTCATAATTAAAACAAACAAAAATTGAAATAGATGAAATGCAATACCAAATAAACATTGGACTCATTTTTGCAAATTAACTTATCTTGTTAAAGTTATTTAGTAAATTTTTTGTACTTTTAATTTTTCGTATAAATATATTAATAAATATATTAATAAATATATTATTCAAATAAATAAAATAACACTATCATAAAAAATATAATTTACAAATATTTTAACAGCTCGACAGTCATTCGTTAGCAAATACATAATCATAAGCGTATTACTAAATAAAATTTATTAATGCTAGTAAAATTTATTTAAAACTTGAATTTCATTTTCATAAAATATTTATTATAATAATAATAATAATAATAATAATAATAATATTATTATTATTATTATTATTATTATTATTATTATTATTATTATTATTATTATTATTATTATTATTATTATTATTATTATTATTATTTTTTTTTTTAACTTACTGAAATTTATAAAGTTTTATATTTATTTTATTTATATATAGACATAATTGTACCCATTATGAAATCTGCAAATTTGGTTGGTGTCAGATAATTTATAAATAAATAATATTTTATAAATAACTTTATAAAAATATTATTAAAAAAAATTTTGGAAAAAAAAAATTTTCGACCACTGATAATTATAACAGTCCAAGCTTGTTTTACAAAATTTTTATTGCAAACTTTTACCGGTTATTTATGAATTTTTTTTAATAGATAAAAACTTAAATAAAAATTTATTAAGATGGCCAATTTTGCCTCATAAATATTTTTTTCGTTTTACTAAAATGCTTTCATAACATTATTCATCGATTTCAAAGGAAACTAGTTTAATTAAATTTGTGAACATCTTAATTAATAAAATTAAAATCTCTCAAGACAACTTTAACCTCCCCCGCCCTTTAATATCCGAGAAGATAAATAGTTTAAAAAGTCCCATTTTCAAAATACACACTTACAATAAATTTCAATAAAGATTCCTCACTAATGCAAAAAGCGGAAAACGTTTCATGCAATTAGTTCCAACTCTAAAAATTCAGCAAAGACCTCTCGATGCCTGGAGCGATTTGGAATTAAAAAATTAATTTTTATTGAATAAAACATAATTTTTTAACTCGATTTAATCGTTCATTTTCCTTCAAGAATTCCTTCTTATTCATCTTAATTAGCTATCAGACCAAATGCCAAATTTACTGATATTACCAATAATTATGATGTTCTTGTACTCGTGTTACGTAATTCTTTTTTTGTTTGAAAAACAAATATTTTCATAGAAAAAAAACTAATTAATAATCGTGACTCGTATGGCCTCAGAGCAGATGTTGAACTGAGAAATTTTCATTTATCACGAATTAATATATAAAGTAAGCAATTGTCGACAAATCTTGAAAATTTGACTTTTTCTCTGAAAAAAAATTTACAATAAATATATTTTCAATAGAGGTCTTTGAAATTCGTTTCTAAATTTACTCTTTTACAATTAACATATTTTTTTCAATTTAAAATTGTTTACATTTTCACATTTCCCCAAAAATACGAAGGCCCTGATCATTGGGAGCTCTTGACTTAAACACATAATAATTCTTTTTAATTGGTGAAAATAAAATATTTTTATTTACTATAATAAATTCTGGCTGTTTTAATTGGATCAAATTTACTTGAAAAAGCCAGTTCGGAAAATTCGTGAATATCAAAAAAACATCGATATATTTACTGGTTCATAGTCAAGCTTTTTAATAAATACAATGTCAATGGAAAAGAAATCAATAGTGCAATTTGAAAAAAAAGTTCTTATAATATAATAATATAAAATGATGATTGCTTGGTAGCAGCATTTATTATTTAAAACAATAAAATGATAATTTAAGCCTTTTGCTGCAAATAATGTATTTAATGAAAGAAAAGAGATTGATAAGAGATTGACAAGGACTATCTTATAGTCGAAAATTCTTTCATTAAATACATTATTTGCAGCAAAAGGCTTAAATTATCATTTTATTGTTTTAAATATAATAATAATAATAATAATAATAATAATAATAATAATAATAATAATAATAATAATAATAATAATAATAATAATAATAATAATAATAATAATAATAATAATAATAATAAATATAATAATAATCTCGTATGATAAACAACACTTTGATATCCGATTTCCCATAAAAATTACTTCGAAAATGATACATTTCAGGAAGTCTTTAACTCAGGGATTCTTAACTTTTTATACTTTATGCTTCCTCTTAAAATGAATTTATATTTTTTTACATTATACGTGGTGTGGATAAAAAATTATTATACTAGTACAAAAATGAAATTCATAAATCCATGAACTTTTAAATACAAAACAATAAATATTTATAGGTAAACATCACTAGATTTGTTTCAACTAGTAAGCGTCTAATAACTTTGCTTACGTCGTGTTTTGAAAAAATTGTTCCAGCAAGTCGAATTTAACAGCGTTATTCGTTTTTCGGTTTTGAGGAAAACAGAAAAGAAGGACATGATTTATCAGTTCCCCAAAGCAAATGGAAATGAAGCACCATGCAAGGACACTATTTCTACTCGGATTAGAGATGTTCCTCTTGGAATCACTAACAATGATTGCACCGTATTCCTTGGGAATTAGTCCCCCTCTAGCAAGCATTAATTAATTCATGTATCCATCTCATAGGCAGTATGGCTCAATGACAATCAGATACAACCATTAGTGCACCTACAATCAGAACGGGATGTTGATACTGGTCGCAAATGCCTTGTCTGCTATTTGTTGCCTCAGATGAGCAATACAGAAGATCCTGACGCGATGGATAACGACCCAAGTGCTTGGCAAGTATTACAAGAAAACCGGCCTCGAGTGGTCTAATGGAATGATGAGGATTCATCAGAATCGGTAAGTGTTATTCACACACGGGATTACCACTGTATTCCACCTTCATGATGACTCAACAGCCACAAACTAATCACTGGGCGCCTTGGAACCCTTTGTGACACTCATTTGATCAATAAACCTTTGTTTATTGGTCATAAGGATGCTGCTTCTAAACAGGTCAATCTTGGGAAACATAATTTGGGAAAACATGGCAAACCAGTCAAATTAGCCACCTTTGTGTTATTAGGCAATGCAGTTTTTTGACGAAAAAAGTGGAGTACCCTAAAGGATTAGTGAGGAGAAATTCAAAATATTGCAGATTATTGTGAAAGAAGAAAGACGAATTATCCACAAAGAATTGTCAACTAGACTTAATGGGAGCAAGATCACTGTGCAGAACATGCTGGAGAGCATTCTAATCAGAAAATATATGCAGTCGATTTGTCCGACGTTTATTGAGAGCAGAGATACGAGAAAAGCGAACGCAAGTATTTCAAGAAATCTGGTTATCTTTCATCCACTTGGACATAAAATTTTGAAAAATATTTTAACGGAAGAGAAACATCATTAAATCGCGTAAGTGTGTTTCTAGAAAAAAAACCCAAAAATGCTTCGCTCGGGGATATCTCACAGAAATGTCTCTTGCTAAGTGGGTTTGGGATGGAAAAGATGTGATCAAGACTGACTTTAATTCGATAATAATCAACTTTCACACCCACCACATTGCTCTGATTTGGCTCCCAGTGATATTTAATCATTTTTAATGTTTAATCACTTGAAGAAACATTTGCGAGACCAGAAAAATGAGTCCAAAGAGAATATTACGAATCTAGTGCAAGACATTCTCAATAAAAAGGATGCCACTTTCTTCGAAAATGGTCTCTTTTCACTTTTCAATAAGCAAATTGGGATGCAAAAGCTGTGATCAAGACTGACTTTACCTGTAAGCAGAAAGGGATTACATAAAATTAAATTTTTACGTTTACCGAAATAGTTCACTTGTTTTAAATACAAAGTTTCGTTGCAGTACCATTTATATTTATAAGTAAGTCTAAAGACCCTTTTGTCCGCCTCATACTCAAAATATGAACATATATATATATATATATATATATATATATATATAATTTTTTGTTTTAATTATAATAAAGTTAAACCTAGACATAACTAGACAAAAAGAAAATAGTTAATATTTTAATACAGCCATGTTTAACTTGCGGCCCGCCAACAGATCTCTTGTGGCCTGTGAGCGTTTTTCGATAAATGTCTGATTTGCTTATAAATGTACATATTATAAATTTGTTTAAACTGAGTAGTGAAAGCTAGGAAATTAATTATAAAAAATCATAAGCTTCAGATATTATAAATAAAAAAATTATTTTAAATATTATAAAATGGCTATGTTGAAAGGAAAACGAAAAATTGAAGAAGAACATCGAATGTTCAATGAAAGTTGGAGCAAAAATTACGTCTTTATTTTATATAAAGAAAAACTAACTTGTCTGATCTGTCAAGAAACTATCGGTGTCATGAAAGAATATAACATTAGGCGTCATTATACACAATGACATGCTGAAAATTATGATCATTTTACAGAGTTAATAAGAAATGATAAAATCATTAAATTGAAAACATCGTTGTCACTCCAGCAAAACTTGTTCACAAGGGTTTCGAATAAGGAGGCAGCAGTCACCGAAGCCAGCTATGCTATTTCCAATATTTTAGCCAAACACTTAAAATGTTTTTCAGGTGGCAATGTTGTGAAAGAGTGCATCGAAACGGCCGTTAGAATAATTTGTCCTGAAAAGAAAAATCTGTTCAGTAACATAAGTTTGTCAAGATTTACTGTCGCAAGCAGAATTGATGAATTGGCGCAAAATATCGAAACACAATTGATCGACCAGATAGAGCGTTTTCAATACTATTCCATATGTCTTGACGAATTAACTGATATATCCGATAATGCCCAATTATCAATTTTTGTCCGTGGTGTTGACGAGGAGTTAAATGTGACAGAGGAACTACTTGATCTGGTTTCTATGAAAGGAACAACAACAGCTGAAGATATTTTCACTGAGCTGAAAAATTCCTTGGATAAGAATCACCTTCCACTTTCCTAAATAATTGGAATATCCACCGATGGCGCACCAGCAATGCGAGGAGCTCGATCTGGTCTTACAACCCTTATATTGCAAAGTTTAGATGTCGATCATCGAAATAAGGTTTTTGTATGCCATTGTGTACTGCATGTCGAGAATTTATGTGCAAAACAAATTAATATGAAACATTTTATGGATATTGTTGTGTCAACAGTTAATTTTATTAGATCAAAGGCACTCAACCATCGCCAATTCAAACAGCTGTTGATCGATATTGATGCTGAATATAGTGATGTTATTTACCATAGTGAGGTTCGATGGCTCAGTAAAAGTAAGGTATTGCTTCGATTTTACAATCTTCTTCCAGAGATTCGGTTGTTCATGGAAATGAAAGGAAAAAACGTTACTGAATTTGACGATTTACAATGGATGGCTGACTTTTATTACCGATATTATCGATATTACCGGACATTTGACTGATTTAAATACCAAAATGCAGGGAAAAAACATTGCTATTTTTGAATTTATCACAAATATCAAATCGTTTATGGAAAATTAAAATTATGGACAGACAAATTAAAGGAGAACAACTTATTTTCATTTCCTACACTTCGTTCTCGTAGCCTTAAAGATTATACAAAATATGTGGATGCCATTACAAATTTGAAAATAGAGTTCGACCAAAGATTTCATGATTTTCTATCGAAAGAAGTCACCTTTTTCATTGGACATTGATTTAATTCCGGATGATCTGCAAATGGAAATGATTGATCTTCAATCCAACTCTGATTATAAGCAAGCGTTGGGCGAAAAAAGTCTAATTGATTTTTATAAATCCTATGTGTGTAAAGAAAAATTTCCGATGTTAAGAAATTATGCCTCAAAAATATTGTCCCGGTTTTCAACCACATATTTGTGCGAACAACTTTTTTCTATTATGAAGTTATCAAAAAACAAAATCAAGAAGTTCCCTTACCGATAAATATTTGAGAAATTCACTGCGCTTAGCGGAATAAGCAATTTCAAAAATCGCATTAATTTCAATTTAACAAAGTATTAATTTGATTTTTGTGTTGATAAATCGGTTAATTACGTTTATGTATAATTCATCTTATGTGATATTTTAATTTATATTTAAAATAAATTAAAAAATTGGTTTCAAAACTTATGTATGTATTTTTTTAATATTAATATCTGTGAGCCCGCGGAAGATTCAACATTATTTTTATGACTCGAAGTCCCAAAAAGGTTAAACAGGCTTGCCTTAGATGTTAATATTTTGACATTAACTTTGATTTTTATATTTATCATTATTAATAATATACTACAATTGCAAGAATTTATATCATTTATAGTGTGTTTAAAGTAATTATATTTTTTAATTACTATAAAAAATTTTTAGGGCGATGTGTACAATCAGACGGACAAGTTTTCTATATGTCTCTGATTTAGAAGATTTGAGTGAGATTATTTCATCAGGAGAATTGGATATATTGAAATCCAACAACTATGATATCTGTAAATTATTATATTTTTTTATTATTATTATTATTATTATTATTATTATTATTATTATTATTATTATTATTATTATTATTATTATTATTATTATTATTATCGTCATTATATTTTTAAAATTCCTTATCCACTCCATCATTGATAGATTTTTTTCATTATATGTTTTCCTTTATTTAACGCAAAATTTCAGTTTGCCAGAAAACTAAATTAACAATCCTAATATTGTGTCTATTTAAATCTCTAAGTAGATCGTAAACAAATTAGTGTTGACACTGCCTTGTGTGTATATATGTTACGGTGCATAACAATGATAACACATTAAGAAACTTGCATTGTATTATAATGTTTCTATGAAAGTTATTAAGATCATCATTAAAATGATCATTAAGACCCTAATAAAATATTATTGATATAAGTAGTAATTAATTTTAATTGAATTAATAATTGAATCTTAAATTTTTTAATATGACTTTGTTTAATATTTGAATATTATATTAAATTATTTGTTTTAATTAAATACTGATTTACAAAATTGATTTCATTTGATTTCATTTTAAATTGAATCAATTAATTTTAATTTTGTGGAAAGTAGATATAAAAAGTATATATCCCATTTACTGTCATAAATATGATCTCTAAAATTATTAAGTAATTCTCATATTTTTTTCACTATATTTCGATAGCATCACTATCATCACCAGGTTACCTACATTCACGACGGATGAATATATATACTATATTGATAATATATAAATAAATTATAAAATATATAAATTTTAAATTATAAATAAAAATTTTTTTAATAATCATTCTTTTTAAAAATAATTTTTAATAATCAATTATATTTAAACTTTTAAAATTATTAAAAATTCACATGTAATGGGTGTTATGCCACGTACATTGGAGAGACTTTCCGTCATCTCTGTACTCGAGAACACTATCGACTGAAGAGAGTGTCCAATATTAAGGATCACAATAAAGTCTGTATGAGAGAATTAGGAATGTCTGATTTAAAATCTTATCAAAAAATTTTGATAATTGTTTTGAGCGTGTGATATGTGAAGCATTATTGATAAGAACTTTTAATCCTAAAATCAATGTGCAGAATTCAGTGAATACTTGTGTGTTGAATGTTTTTTAATTAAGTTTTTGTATGTTGATGTATATTAATAATAGTTATGTTAAATAATTAAAATAATATTTTTAATAATTTTAAAAGTTTAAATAGAATTGATTATTAAAAATTATTTTTAAAAAGAATGATTATTAAAAACTTTTATTTATAATTTATTTATATATTAGCAATATAGTATATATATATATATATGTGTGTGTGTGTGTGTGTGTGTTTCTTATTTTATTTTGTAAATTAATATATGAAATAAATGTTTAGTGGTCATAGTGTCGGTCTCAACAAGCCAGCCCAAGGAAAGCCTATTATTAACTGTGAGTTGATTTACAAATTTATTAATAATATTAACAAACAATATTAATATTATAAGAACTTACGAATTTCGTCACTGATTTCTTTTCAATTGGGATTGTATTTATAAAAACATTGACTATGAATCAAAAGATATCAATATCAAGTGATTACTTGAAAAATGCAGTGCCGAAAATTTGTGAATATCATTAAACATCGATAGAGTTACTGATTCATTGTCAAGCTTTTTATAAAAACAATATTGAGTCGCATTAATCATTTAGTAGAATTTTCGATGAGAAATATTTCTATTTGAAGGTTGTTTCTTTTGTTTTTTGAGATGGCTTCCATGTGACAAATTGACAGTGGTATCATTAAATAATCTCCAGAGTATTTAATGATGATCAAAGTAAAATAAATTTCGAAAAGCTGAACACAACTTCTCAAGTTGGTTGAATGAGCATACCCTGGAACAAGCGCTTAATGGAGAGTCGTCTAAAATTATTCGACTTAAAATCAAAAGAATAGATTTTAATTAAGAATGTTCTCTAGTGAATTTGTTTCCCAGTAGAAAATGAATAATTTTTTTTCATTTCATTAATGAGTCGAGTTAATGAGTTTCATTTTCCCGGCAATTTGACGGGACAATTTTCAAGTGTTAAAAGTCGAAAATTGTTTGTTTGTAAATTTGTTTGAATTTGAAATATTTCAGCTTGCAAAATTCAAGTAGATTAAATTTTTTTTTAATTTTAATATAAATTATATATAATTCTGGCATTATATCTGAAAGATATTTTTGAAAATCTAAGCAACATTTTATCAATTTATTTTTATGGAAGATCAATAATTTTTTGTTTTAATAAAGAAATTAAATGGTTTCTTTGAATGTTGCAATTAGTGTATTTGGCCCAAATAATTCTTGATATTACACTGTGTTTGAATATTTATTTGAAAATATTTATTCATATTTGCAAAATTAATTTTAAGTGAACAAATTAATTCATTTTTTATAATTTTTTTTAATTTCTTTTTTTAAATTTTTTTAATTAGATTTTAGAAATTTATATGAAAATACAATTTATAAATGATTTTAATAAATTCGACTATTATCTGAATTTATTGATCTATACTATAGATTTTATAGTATAATAAAAGTGAAATTCTATAGTATAATAAGACGAAATTTAAAATATTATTTGTAGTTACTGATTTTGTACATTAACAGTGGTAATGATTAACACATGTTCGTCGGGATGTGTAATTTTGCCATTTCTCTGGATCAGTGATTCTCAACCTTTTTTTTTGTTGCGGCACACTTTTAACGATTTCAAAATTTTTTGGGGCACACAAAGAAAAGGATAAGTTTAAAAATTATTTACTTACCTATAACACACTGTGTAAAATAGTTTATGATAAAAATTTTAAATATGCGAAATAAAATAAAATGTAGTAAAAAAATAACAAAACGTTTATTAAGGATTAATTACAAGTTAATAATAAGAATACTTTTAATGCGTAATTTGAGCTTGATTTTTTTTTCATAATTTCTTCTAAATATGAACTTATTGTATCAAAAATATGTTTGGCAGTTGTAAAATCAGGTAACTCCCGACCACATAAAAATTGGTTAAAGTAGTGGATATATGACCCACATGCACCCACCCCCTCTGATAAAGTGTCTTCCAATCTCTTATTTTATAGTAAAAAAACCTCAAATTTTTACACTTTTAACTCTTTTTTGACCTTTATTTTGAAAACAAATATCCTTATGTTTTCGGCTTTAAACCCTATAAACATAAAGAAAATAGGAGAAGAGATGGAAATTCACAAACCCCAGTTAGGGTTGCGTGCATGTGGGTCATATATCCACTACTTATAGCAAATCGCCAGGTTGGCAAAATGCTGACTAAAATCTTGATGTCTTGAAGAATAAAAAAAAATGAAAAAGAATAAAACTTCTCTGAGAGGACAGTGGTATTTGTTTTTTTTTTTTTTTTTTTCACTGTCCTCTCAACAGTTTTTTTGATCCGGATCATTTTTTTATTCAACCTCTTTCGTTTATCAAATCTCTTCCAATATACAAGCTGGCCAGACTCATACATCAGAATCAATTCGATAATAGCAGCACACCTTATTATTCGCTTCTCGCTCGAATACGATTTCATCGGCGTTTTAAGCGTGCTGCTCGAAAGTACAAATGAATTCGAAAGTGAATCCGAAAGAGGTCCGAAAACAACTGAGAAATAAATGTGCACATTATAGAATCGATCCGGGGGTGTTCGAAAGACTGGTGGCGATAATTACCGGTTCGCCACCACACCCGTTTCAATATTTTTTTTTTCATATTTATGTTTAAAAATTAATTAATTAATAAAAAAATAAAAAAAATAAAATATAAATCTAAGATACCCACACCATTTTCAATATTATTTTCAAATTTTTAATATTATTTTATGTTGAAAAAAAACTAACCTGAGATGTGATTTGAACCACTGTGCCAGTCTAGCCCACTGCGCTACTAGACTTTGGATTTTTGTCATTTTTTAAATTTTTAATTAATAAAAAAATAAAATAAAATAAATAAAATAAAATATACAAGTACTTTATAAATATAAGATACCCACACTATTTTCAATATTATTTTCAAATTTTTAATATTATTTTATGTTGAAAAAAAACTAACCTCAGATGTGATTTGAACCACTATCCATTTGAACCACTGTGCCAGTCTAGCCCACTGCGCTATCAGGTTTCAAATTTTTGTCATTTTTACAACTATAAATAATCGATTCAAGTTCTTTAACTCTTTCCCGTAATTGTTTCATTTTCTTTAACCTTATCTCAGCAACTTCTACAGCTTTCATGTAAAAATGTCGATACTTTTCATTCTCTACCATCAACTCTTTGATATATTCTAATGGTTCTTCTTCTCTTCTTTTCATTCTTTTATGTTTAACTTCATTCAATTCATTTCTCATTCTTTCAATTAAGTCAGTCATTTTATAAATATTTTTTTTATTGGATATATTAATTTTAATATATAAAAATGAATAATATAAATCTCAAAATTCAAGAAAAAAATAAATTAAATCTTGATTATAATAAAGAATTTACTCATGAAATTAAAAAAAATGATATTTTAAAAATCTCGCCAACTTCAGGATCTATTGCAAACTTAAATCGTAGGGGTGATATAGTTTTTCAATCTCTTCAAACATCAAACCGAATAGATATTTGTAATGCCAAATTATATTATAAAATTGAATTAGAAATTGAAGCAAACAAAGATATAACCCTAGAAAATAATTTCTTTCCAAATTTATTCTCCAACATGAGATTAAAACTAGGATCATCAGAAATTGAAACTGTTTTGCATCCAGGAGTATATTCTACAATGTTAAATTTTATTTTAACTGGTTGTGATTATAAAAACGAATATGGTGAATTAACAGGTTGGATTCCTGATGTTAATAAAGGGGATTTAGATAAAGATGGTTTAGATATAAATTATGGTTACCATAAAAGAGCTGAACTTTATAAATCTAAAAAATTTGAAGGTTATTTTGAATTAAAACACTTATTTGGATTCCTTCAAAATTATAACCGTGTACTTCATAATGTTTTTATAGAACTCATCTGTAATAGAGTAGAAGGTGATAAAAGATTGTTCTATGGAGCTGCAGACACAACAGCTAAATTAAAATTAAAAACACCTGAATTGCATATACCTGAATGGACATTAAACCCACATTCTGAAATCAAACTCCTTGAAAGATTAAATTCCAACAAATCTATAAATGTAAATTATTTAAATAGAATCTGTAGTGAATTTAGTATGACAGAGGGTTCAACATATTCTATAAAGGTGGCAAATTTAGCATACCGACCAAGATATATCTTGATTGGATTCAAAGAAACAGATCCATCATTTCAAAAAAATAACAACTTGTTTATTCAAAAGATTGGAAATGATAATTTAAAAACAATCCAAATTCAATTAAATAGTTCTTATTATCCAATAAATAGAATGGAATTTAATATTGAAAATAATGAAAACATATTCCCATATCTAAATTATATTGAAACATGTTATGATTTCAAAGTTGAACCGCAATTAAGTTTAGAAGATTTCAAAAAATTTATATTCTATATTTTGTATAAATGTTTCAGACCAAGATGATCGCCTAGCCATAAATAATGTTGATGTTACACTTCATGTAACAAAGGATTCTAATTTTAAAGCTAAAGTATATACATTAATATTAGAAGAAAAGAAAATAGAAATGAAATTATATGGTGGAAAGATTTCAATTATTGAAAATGTTAGGGGAGATTCTTGATATAATCCCTGATATTTTAACATTTTAAAATGTCTTTAAATAAACCCTATTGGAGATGCGAAACTTGTAATTGTCAAGTTACAAAACACCATAAAGCAAGTCATCTTAAAACTAAAAAACATACGAGAGTTGATATTACAGGAGGTGATCTACAATCTTCAAAAACAACATCTTCAATATTAAAACCTTTTACTACAGAAAAATATCCAGGCGAAAGACATTTATTTAAACACAATTATACTGGGCCAGGAACAAGATTAGATATTAGATTAGATGAAAATAATAATCCTAAACAAGGAGAAGAACCAATAAATAAAATCGACCAAGCAGCTTTAAAACATGATATTGCTTACAATTCAACAAATCTTAGAGAGAGACATGTTGCAGATGTGAATTTAATACATGATTTAAATAATATACAAAATCCATCAACCCAAGAAAAGATTCAAAGAGCTCTAGTTAAATTAGCAATGAAAGGTAAGATTTTCATAGGCTTAGGACACAGTCCGATCACCATGGGTGCAAGACTTCCTAGGAAAGCAAAAGATGTTGCTAATAAAAAGATTATCGAACAAGCAGAGATTGAAAGATCCCTCGAGAGTACAGCCAAGACTAGTTTACAAACCCCAACAGAATCAGAAATAAAATATGCTAATGAATTTCACCATGAATTTAGAAAAAATAAAAAATATTTAAAAGTTCAAGTACATGAAAAAGATCAAACATGGTCTGCAGATTTAGTCTTTATGCCAACCAAATCATCAGACCCTGAAAAATATAAAATAATTTTAACAGTAATAGATTTATATACAAGATTTGCTTTTGCAAGATGTTTAGAAAATAAAACAGGATATTCTATTACAGAAGCATTTGAAAATATATTTGAACAACATCAAAGAATTCCAAAATATTTATGGTGTGATAAAGGAACAGAATTTTATAACAAAGTTTTTACAAAGTTTTTAAATGAAATGATATTAAATTATATTCAACAGAAAACGAAGGAAAAGCAGTCGTAGTTGAAAGATTAAATAGAACATTAAAAAATAAAATGTGGAAATATTTTACTGCTATTGGAAAACAAAAATGGAACAATGAATTGTTACAAAAGATTGTAAATGAATATAATAATGATGTACATAGTTCTATAAAATTAACACCTTTAAATGCTTCCATGAAGCCTGAAACCATTAAAGTGGTAAATATTGAAAATGATGTTATTGAAAAACCAAAGTTTAAAATTGGTGACCGAGTAAGAATATTTAAATATAAAAATAAATTTGAAAAAGGATTCACAGCAAAATGGACAAATGAAATTTTTATTATAAATAAAATACATTATACAACTCCAATAACATATAGCATCATTGATTTAAATAATGAAAAAATATTAGGTAGATTTTATAATAATGAACTACAGAAAACAGATTTTTAAGTCGACAAGCTCTAAAACAAACTTTTCCATATTTCAGCTTCTTCTCTATCCAAATAAATATAATTATATTTTTCTTTCCAATGATTATCAACAAACATATCAAACATATTCTTATCAGGTTCAACATTTGAAAATAAATCATTATAAATCATATTCTTATCACGGCGATCTAATTTAAAAAATATAAAACAATTGGAATTATTTCTTATTGAATTTTTATCTAAAGCATAATATGTTTGAGATATATAAATAACATTACAATTATTATGTCGACCTCGTGTAAAGTAACTCTTTTGAATCTCTTGATTTTTCATATTAACAACATCATCAAATATAACTAGATTCTTTTTATCTTTAGGAAGTAAATCACAATGTAAAACATCTTCAGGTTTATTAGAGAATAAAACTTGAATTGCCTCCTGCCCTTCTTCACAAATATAATCATTTTTATTACTAATATCTGATTCTAAAATCATTTCCTTATACCAATCAACCATATCACAAGGTTGAAAAACTTCTTCAGGACATCTATGTTGATTTTTAAAAATATCAATTATTGCTTTTTAGTTAATTTATTTTCAAATCCACATTTCAAAAGTTGTAATTCTGGTTGATTTATGGTTGTAGAATAAAAGATTAAATTATTATAATCTAAAAAATCATCTTCAAGTAACATTCTCAAAACAAGTACATTCTTTCCACATCCAGAAGAACCAACAATTAATAATCTAAAATTATCAGGAAATACTTTATTATTAAATTTACTCTTATGTCTATTTAAAATTGGTTTCCAAATATCCATTTTGTTTATTATAAAATGACAGCTGTGGAACCTTCGGAAGAATCTTTGCAAGAATTAATAAATTCAAATAAAAATAAATCAGTAGTAATTGGTGGTAAAAAATATTTTATTGGAAAACATGTAAAAGAACAAGTTAAAGAACGTATTAGAGAAGGTGGCATTCTTCCATTAGCTGCTTTAATACCTGCAATCATTGCTGGTTTATCAGGTGCTGCTGGAATAGCTGGAGGAATTGCAACTACAGTTCAAAAAGCTAAAGAATCTCAAAAGACAGACCTAGAAAAGAAAAACTACAAACTGAAATCGATTCAATGAAGAAGGTAGGGCAAGCTAAAGGGGGAGTGTCCGTTGGAAAGGGTCTCTATCTTAATCCATATGAGGGGAGTCGGCAAAAGTCTCAGGGCAAAGGTCTCTATCTTGATCCTTATAAAGGTAGAGGTTTAAATGATTTTTTAAAAAATCAAATTTCTACATCTGAATCTTTATCTTCAAAAGATAAAGAAGATTTAAAAAAAATATGTAAATCTTTAAAGAATGGATGCCTTTGTAAAACTAAAAATGGTAAAGGATTATACTTGAAGCCCTTCGAACTATGATAGAATTTTTGATACCATTAAAATGGTATATGAAGAAAGATTAGCACTTTTAAAAAAATTACAATCAGAACAAGATAAATATAATAAAAAAGATACAACTCAACATGCTGAATCTATAATATTAAATGAGGTAATAACACAACAACAGGGGCCAACAATTAAAGCTATAAAAGAGTTGGAAGATTTCAATGAGCAAGCAAAATTTAAAGAGTTAGAAGATAAAAAACAAAAAATAAAAGAACTAGAGTGGCAGGATAAAGAAAAAGAATCCAGTGAAAACCATCCTGAAAGAAATCAAAGAAAACGCAGAAGAATTTCTAATGTGTAAGAAGAAGAAATGTTTTTAAAAACAAAACCTCTTAAAGTTGATCCTAAAATTAGAGATGATTTACCTCCTTCAATTAGACCCACATTTAAGGATATCAAATAATAACAATTAATAAACAAAACTTTACTTTATATTCAAATTCAGAAAATAAATCACGTATTCATTCACAAAATGTTTATAATAATGAATATTTAGACTTTGAATTTACAGATGATTTTTATAGATTACTTTGTGGATATTCTTCAGATGATGTTGAAGAAATTAAAAAATATTTAAATTTAATAAGATTAATAAGAGCTAGTTCTAAAGCAAAATATATTCAAGATTTAAAGAATTATTTAAATAAAAATGAAAAGGGTTATGTTGTTACAGAGGGAGAGGGGTTGGATCCCATCAATCTTTTTATTGAATTAAGAAAACTATTAGCTGCAAGGAAAGCAGGACATAATAATTTAGATTCTGATATTTTAAAGATTTCTAAAGATTTGTTAAAACAAGGAATAATTTCAAAAGATAAATTTAATAAATATACGAAGTTATAAATACGAAGTTTTAAAATACAAAATGACTCCTTCAATATTAGATTTTTTAAAAACATTTGGAATAAATGCAAAAACAAATTTTGATTTAAAAGATTATGCAAATTATTTAAATTTAAAAATTAAAATATTAATGAATGATGAATTATCAAGTCTGGAGAGTCCCCTGAATATAATAATCAATTATCAAAATTCAAATGAAAAAGGATCTCATTGGGTTTGTATATATAAGAAATCTATCTACTTTGATTCTTTTGGGATTAAACCTACTAAAGAAGTTGAAGATTATCTCTTGAGGGGTTCTCCGATTGATTCCCCAAATGGTTATACTTTTAACTCTTTACAAGTTCAACCTTTGAATACTAAAATATGTGGTATTTTAAGTTTATATGTTTTGTATAGATTGAATAAGGGAGAGGGAAAGGGGCATACGTAGGATTTTGAATCTATAATTCAAGAAATTTATAATGATCTAGAATCTCTACTATAAGGATTTTTACTATAAGGATTTTTACTATATGAATTTACTACTAAAGAAATGGAGCTTCACAACCCTCCGGAAGATAATTTAAAAAAAATGGTAAACATAATGTCAGATAAATATTCAAGAACTTTATCTATAAATTCAAAAGAATCAGACTTTACTATAAACTTTCAAGATTCAATTAAATTAGATCAAAATTTAAATTATGAATTGGGGCTATTATGGTTTTGTGCTTATAATACTATTTTTAATATAACTAAAGATAATAATAAATTTACTATTCAAACTCGTGATGGGCATAAACCAGAAATTATAACAATAGAACCTGGGGCATATGAGATAAAAGATTTAAATGATATACTTTCTAAAAAAACAAATGAAGGTATTAAAATTAAAATGGATATACCAACTTCAAAATGTGTAATGACTTTGAAGAATATAAAAATTAGTTTTTTAGATAATTGTTTCTTTCACACAGTTTTAGGATTTAAACCTATGGATATAACAATAAAAGAGGATAAAATAATAACATCAGAAAATATTATAAAAATAATAAATACAAACACAATAAATATTCATTGTGATTGTATAACAGGTTCTTATAATAATGGTAAACAAACAAATGTTTTATATTCCTTTCCCTCAAACACAGTTCCTATGGGATATAAAATAGTTGAAAGAATGAATCCTCCAAATTATTTACCTTTATGTAGAAAATATATAATGGATATTAATTTTAAAATTCTTAATCAAGAAGGAGAATTGATTGATTTTAATGGAGAAGAGATTTCAATGTATTTACATTTAAAACAGGTTTGAAGATTCATTTTAAATTATTAATAAATGAGTTCTTATATTCCATGTAATAGAGGTGGTGGAACAATAAAAACAGGGTTTAATACAGAAGAAATATTAACTTTAACAGAAAATAAATATATTAGTGAAAGAGGTGATTCAATGAAGGGTGATTTAATTTTAAATGGACACAAGATAAAAGAATTATCTTTTCCAACTGATGAAGCTGATGCAGTTAATAAGAAATATGTAGATGGTGTTAAAAAATATACTGATTTAACAACAACAAGAATTGAAAGTTCATTAACAACAAAAATTGATTCAATGGAATCAAAGCTTAATAATATCGAACAACGATTTAATGATAAATTTGACAAGTTACAAAGTCTGTTAACTGAACAAGTTGTAAAGTTAAATACTAGTATATTAAACTCTAAAGATAAACAAATTATGAATACTAAATTTAATACAATATATAATATAATAAATGAGATGATTACATCATTTAATAAAAGAATTTCAAATTTAGAGTCTCATGGAACACACATTAACACCACACATAGTATTAGAAAAAGAGCTGCTGAATTAGAACAGAATAAAACATTATTACCCCATACATATAAACATTTTATAGAACCAAGTTTAATAACAACAAACAGTAAAGAATGGGGTGTTTTTATGGTTGTAAAGATTATTGATCCTTATTTCTTTTTGTTTGATGATGATAATGAAAGAATGAAATGGTTTGTGAAATGTGATTATAATAGTAAGCTTGAAAAGGGTGATGTTATAATGACTAGTTATGATTTACCACACGGAGATTGGTATGTTAATACTCATTCACATGGACTACATAAAGTTAAAAGTAAGAATATTATTTTTAGAAGCACACTTGTACAATATATAGATTTAATATTTTATGAAAAAAAGGTTGATGTTGATGAAGTTCGTAAAGCATTGAGAGAATTGTATAAAGATATCCTCTCAACAAGAGTTTCTTTTGATATCCGAGTATTGGTACCAGATGGTGCTCAGAAGAATAAAGTCTTATTTTTTAATTATTAAAATGGAAGAAGTAAGAGAAGAAAAAATTTACCCAGAATTGAGATCATCAGGATATTATTTTTCCAAGGCCTCGGCTCCCACAGAACTTGAAATTATGAGAGTAAAGAATTTAAATCAGAAACCTTACATTTACAAGATTTATTAAAGCATTATAACAAAATTAAAAATAGATGGAATAAAGGAAATACAGTTTTAAAAGTTATAGGTTATTCTTTAGGATTTGCATCTGCAATATTAACAGTTATTTTACCCATAACTTTACCAGTTGTTACTCTTGCACCTGTAATACTTGGAAGTATTTCTGTAGCTGATGGTTTCTTAACTGAAATAGTTTCATTATCTTATACTTCTAAAAAGAAAAGTTTATATAGAGAAGTTTGTTTATCAATAGAATTAGGAATCTCTAAATTATTTTTATTTCAATTAAAGCTTTGGAAGATGGAATCCTGACAGACGAAGAAATAATGAAATCAAATCAAATAATACAAGATATAAAGAATGAGGTTATAAGATTAAAAAGGGAGGGCATGGTGGCTAATGTTATAAGTAATAAAAAAACATCTCGAGAAAAATGGTTAAAGAATTCTTACTTATAAAATGGATGTATTTTTAAAAAAAGTAGATCAAGTTGCTATAGTTGATACTTCTAAATTAAACATGTTTTTATTAAAAGAAAAAGCTTTAGAGTTTACTAAGATTTTAAGTGAGAATCCTAATTTTACTCAATCTCAAATTTGTAAAATGTTAGGTACTTCGGATTCTACTATGAGACAAACGATAATAAAAATCTTAATAAGAAATATTCTTGAGATCTGTATACTATTATTTTTAAATCGAAGAAATTCATTAATTAAATCATTAAATAATGTTTAGATAAAATAACTTTTGAATCGTTATAATATGATTTTATATTTTCATATATTATTTTTAAATCTTCATTAGTCAGGATTGGATTACTCATTTTTAAATCTAAAAAACAATAGATTCAGTCATGACTGAAAGTCACTGAAAGTCTACTTAACTGATTTTTATTATAATTAAATTCTTCATCAGTTAGATTTTTTATATATTCTTCTTCAGTGTTGAAACATTTTTCCTCTATAGAGATTGAGTTTTTAACTTGAGGATATAGAGGTTTATTATCAAGATAATCAAATTGTGGTGGGACCTCTGGATAAATAATCTCGACTTTATAAATATCCAGATCGGTAATTTTTAAGTTATAAAATTCATTTATTTTATCCAAATTTTTTATTATTGGAATTAAATCATTTCCAATTGGGAGAGTTGTTTCATATCGGTTAAGATGAATCTTTTGTCATCATAATTAGATAATGATATCTTAGCCGATTCTTGTAGATACATATTATGCTTCTCAGATTTAAGTTGATGAACCTCTTCTATTTTATCTTGATGGTTTTCTTTTAGACAATTTTTATAATCTTGATGAGTGATATTCTTAGATACTGCTCTTTGTATCCCTTTACATTTATTATCTTTAAAAGTTTTTCCATTTGTTATTATTGGTCGTTCAAATGTATAATCCATTTCTTCTGTTTCTTTAGTTATTGGATTTTTATACATGATTTTAATTGTTTGCTTTTCTGTTTTTGGTTTTTCCATCTCTTCAAGAGAATATTGTTTAGATCTAATAAATACTGCATCTAATATTATCTTATTTGGTTTTTCATCTTTGAAGGCAAATAATTCTCCAGATGAATTTATTAGTTTTGAAAGTGTAGGATTTTCAGCTATTTCTTTTTTCACATCTTTACCATGTATTTTTAAAAAGAAACTATCTGTATCCATTGCACATAAGCATACTCGATCTCCAAAATGAGGAGTAAAAACATCATAATAGGCTTCATACATTTGTAATTTAGAAAGCTCTAAGATTGCAAAGCCCATAGAGATTGGTTTATTATAAGTTTTTTCATTATTTTTTATTTCAATTGCAACTAGATTCTTTGAAAATACTTCAGCATTTTTAAATGTTGGTTTTCCAAGCATTCGATTATATCTATTAAAATCCTTTGAGTATTTGTTAGGAGTTCTATTCGTGTGTATTTGTCAACATTTTCCATAGTCTTGCCAAAGACTGCATTATTTAAAAGTTTATAAATCACATCTAGATAGATATTTCCAACTTTTTTGCTTCATTTCTTTTCTCGATATTTCCCGCTATGAAGTTTTTCATATATGGTGCTTGTTTGAATTTTATAATATTATGAA
Source organism: Schmidtea polychroa (assembly GCA_959609185.1). Classification (NCBI taxonomy): domain Eukaryota; kingdom Metazoa; phylum Platyhelminthes; order Tricladida; family Dugesiidae; genus Schmidtea; species Schmidtea polychroa. The sequence continues at coordinate 39,298 of CAUHTR010007625.1, read as the reverse complement.
TCTTCTTCAAACGCATTCCGTGAGAAAGATAAAATTGAAGGAGTCTATAATGACAGAGATAATATTCTCTATCAGTTTGGTCACATAAAAGTTTTATTGTGATTGCTATAAGTTTTAAAATTTGCCAAGGTGAAAGTTCTTCTAGATTTATCATTCTTTTTATTGCTGCATAGGGAAGAAATCTAGTTCTAGATTTATTCTATCTGGGTACTCGAGATCACATTCTATAGCATATCCGATATCAGAATCTTTAGGGGTTAAAAGTATTTTTTTTATAAGAGCATTTAGTTTATCTGTTTCTTTAGGAATATCAACCCAGGAGAACTCACCAGTTGGTAAATATTCACTCATTTTACCCCCATATAGAGCATTTGCATCGACATAAAGTATTTCAAATGGATCGGTTAAACCCTCCATTATTAATTTAGAATCTTCTGGAGTTTCTATTTTAATATAGTCTGCATCAGTATCTTTAAAATATTTTCTAATAAGAGTTATGGAATTATTTGTGGTTATTTCTCTATCCCCCATTACAGAAGAAATACCTGCTCTAATATTTTGTTTAAATAGATTAAACATGTCAGCATCTTTTATTAATTCTATTTTTTTATTCTTATCAGAATCCCCAGAAATCCATTTATTATATAACATTATATCCCAAGCTAGAGCTGGCAGTGTTATATAATTATATGGTTTTAATTCAAAGGTATTACAGAAGATTTCAAAACAGTCGGCTAAAATATAAACATCAAGGGATAAATACATGTTAGTATATTCTCCAAGGTTTTTACAGTTGAATAATTCCCACATTTTATTTGCTCGAGAATATTCTTGATCTGTAATATTTGATAGTTGTAGTTTTGAATAGAATACTTCTTTCTCTGGTAATTTTGTTTCATTATATCTTTCAAATGAATTCATGTAATCATATGGATATACTCCTTTTGCTAGGCATGTAGAATATTCTTCTGGAGGAATATTATTTTTTTCAAAACATGCTCTGTTGTATATTTAAAATCTTCTGGTTTCATTGTTTTAGCTATTGCATCTAGAGACATTTGAAGAAAGTTTAACGAGTCTATAAATTTTAAACAACCATATTGCACACATTTATATTTTTCTTTTGTTAAGCCGATAACCTTGAAAGAGTTTTTAGCATTTACAGCTAGAGCCTTTATAAATAAATGCAAATCATACCCAAAAAGATTATGAAATATAACAGGTATAAATTTAGGAGTGTGACAATTAAGATTCCATTTTTATGGGCTGCTCCTCGATAATTATTTTCACTTTAAAATGATCATGATCAGGAACTTTATCTGAATGTTCTTCTTCAATAATCCTGGTATAAGACTCAGGATTCAAAGACTCAACGTCTGAAGGTCTAATATCCAAAGGTTCTATGTTACAAGACTCGGGGTCTAAAGATTCTACATCCGAAGACTCAGGATTCAAAGACTCAGGATTCAAAGACTCAGGATTCAAAGACTCAGGATTCAAAGACTCAGGATTCCTAGAGGTTGGATTCCTAGAGCTCACGAATGGTTGTTTACACATCCAACAATTTGAAGCATTTTCATATTCTTCCCATTGTTCATCTGAGAAATTTATTTTATAATCTGTTTTTAATATTATAAATAATTCGTGTTCTAGGTGATTTATACTATTGACAAAATGGTTTAAAGCATCTTCAGAAGAAGTTCCACTATATGAATATTCTTTAGATTCTATGAGTTCAGGATAATTACTTTTAAAAAATAGTTTATAAGCTGAAGGTATTTGTTTAGCGGTTCTTATTGTATAAGATTTTCTATTTTCCCACAGAAAGTTTTTCATGCTCTGCCATACTGAACCTTTGCCCTCCTACCTTCCAACAAACTCTCTCCAAGAATCTAATAAATTATGTTTTTCTATTATTTTTAAATATTCTTTTCTAAATCATGTTCTATATTTATTGCTTCAAAGTCTCCTATTATTACACCTAATGATTCTAATAAATTTGAATAATTTTTAAAATGCATGTCTATGTTTGTGGGCATTTTAATTAAAGAAGGTTTGTTCTTCTCACATAATCTTTCATGTTTAATTATAGCATTTTTTGTTGTGGAATAATGTAAACATCTTTTACAAGTTGTTCCACCTCTAGCTAGATTTTTTGAGCGCATAAAACTTTGAAAGTTTTTATTAAAACATAATGTTGATTTCTTTCTAAGTCTGGTAGGTCCTTCTCATCTATTCCCGCTTGCAATTCCTCTTCATCTAGTGCCGACTCAAATAATCCAGGATCTTCTTCCTCCTCATGAAGATTTAAATCTTGGCCTGCCTCTTCATCCTCTTCATTATAAACATAACCTTGATTGCTATCTCTTAGATCAACTTTATTAAATTCTTCTAATATTAAAAGATCTATTTCTCTATTTTTATCTTGTTCTGATAATTCTTTATTTGAAATATAAATTGGAACAATATGTTTTAAAACACCCTTAGATGGAACATTTTCATAAATATTAAGTTTAAGATTATTTAATTCTTCAAATTTTGGAATGTATTCAATTTTCATCGGGTGTTCAAATCCTTCTGGATATATTAATTCATTTTCATATTCTTTATATTTGGAAACCCTTTGAGCATTCCTTGCTTGAGGATGTAAGTGAGCAAGTATTGCCCACTGGAAACATTTATTATCACCATTCTGTACATTTATAACATAATTAGAAGGGCATGGTGTACGGATATAAGATTTTGGATTAGGGGGTGCTGCTCTCCAATATTCAATTTCTATAGATTGGAAAGAATGGAATCTTAAATTTGATTCTCCCAATTCTTGTTCTATTTGTTCTTGTTGTTCTCCCATCTCTTTGCATAAATCATTGATGGTTTTATTTATTGCTTTTGTTGAGAATAAATATTTAAAAGTCGATTCAACAATGGAATCTAAAGGGGAAGTATCTGCTCCTTTTCCTCTCCAATATTTTGTGGCGATTCTAACTTTATATTTTATAATGTTGAATCTTGATTGACCAAAAATTCTTATAGCATTGTCCATTGAATTTTTTATGTTTTGTTTATTTGCTCTTATATACTCTGCGATTGTGGAGGCAAACATTTGACCTCCAAATACATCTGTGTGATTGAAGTTATCCCAATTATAATTTTCTTTTTCAATATGTTCAGGTTCAACATCAGAATCAGACTCAGAATCAGAATCTCTTTTAGGTATTGGTTGTTTATTTTTTATAGGCACATGATTTTACATGTTTTAAATAATAAGATTTTATATTAAATTTTGATTTGCATATGGGACATTCAAATTTTTCTCTAATTTTAGAAACCCCAATACAACTTGAAAAATGTTTATCATATCCTGAATGTAAATATCTTACTTTGCATTTAGTACAGATTTTGAGTTTGAATTATCAAGTCTATTTGTTTTTAATAAATGTGCTTTTGATTTTTGATGAGATAGTAGAGCTGTTCTGTTTTTAAAATTTTTTGACAAACCTCGCAACTATAATCATTCATTTTTTAAAAAAAATTTTTTATTGGATACTCTGTTTTTTAAATTTTTAAAATTTTATATTTTTGGTTTTAAATTTTAATTTTTTATTTGTTTATAATCCATCAAACAGCGATTTACCAATTCTGGCAGCTTGCCAAACTGGCTGCTTGCCAAACTGGTGATTTGCCAAAACGATAAAGATAAGTAGTGGATATAAGACTCACACCCGCCACCTTCATGCAATTATTGCGCCACCATTTCTTCTTCATTTTTCCCTATATTTTTAGGGTTTAATGGATGAAATGCTAGGGGTATGTGTTTTTGAAAAAAATGAAAAAGATGAATAAAATTGAAAGGTAAAAAGGTCTTTTTTACTATAAACTAAGGGTATTGGTAGTTCTTTGGGTCATGGTAGGTGTGCGGGTGTGAGTCTTATATCCACTACTGGTTAATTATATCATTTTCATGAATAAATCTAACGAATGCAATTACTTGGGCTTTTCCTGTAATGTCTGTTGTTTCGTCGATTTGTAAAGTAAAATTTGAATTCGCTAGAGTTTAGATATATTATATATCTAAAGTTTCACAGCACACTTTTAAAATTTCGTGGCATAGTGGTTGAGAATCATTGCTCTAGATTGGCGATTAAAGGCAGGACGGGTAATTGATCGATTATTGATCTTTAATTTTGGTTATGATTATTTTATTGCTTTATTTTCTAACATACATCATGTTATTTTATTTTTATTGCGTTATTTCAATTCGCATTTCATATAGAAGATTTATGGTGAGAACAACGAACCGCATTTCAATAAATAAATAGAAAATTAGTGACTTACCATACGATTGGAGTTTTATTTGAAATCGATGTTTTCACTCGATACTCTTGACGTTTACATCCAACCAGTTATTTGCCCGAAGAATGTTTAAGAATTTATTATTTTATAGATCACTTTAATTTTTAGAAAAGATTTGTGGTTTGTGCTGTAGCACTTCATCTAACAACTGTAGCAAAAGATTTCTTAAGGGAACGTTGTAAAGAATTTCATGCACTCATGTGCCTTAGACGTGAAGCCAACCGTTATCAAGTTAATAAAAGAAAATGTCTTTGGTGCATTTATTTTATTGAATTTCTCCTGATACGCTAAGTAAAGCTCGTGCTGTTACCCATACAAAAAGTGTTAATTTTCATGATAAAATAATTTGATATCACTAAAAATCCACATTAAATTTGTTATACGATAATATTATACTATTAATCAATAATAATTATAAATTACATAAATAGATTTTTTTGCTCCTGCTATTTTTCAAGAGAAGAAAAATATAATGATAGGCATTATAGGGTTGGGATATCATTAAAATTGACATCAATTCATTTGCAATCTAAATCTTTAGCCATAGCTTGTCAAAAAAATGTAAACTGAAAGATAAACCTAATCTTTACTAAACTTTCAAATATTTTAAACTATAGACCAGCCATGGCCAACCGGTGGCCCGCGAAGTGTTTTGATGTGGCCCGGACACAATTTTAAACATCAAATCAATAATTGTCTTTTTTTAGAATTCATATTCGAATTAAGCATGTTTATATTGAATTTCCATAATTTACAATAATTTACCTGTTAATGGAAATAAATTATTTTTATTAATATTATTATATTGTTATTATTGTTATTAATATTATTGTTATTATTATTAAAACGTTAGTAGTATTATCATCGTTATTACTATTATTATTATCATTAATTAGTGTTGTGATAGTAATACTTATTCTTGGTATTATGGTCATTATTAGTATCTATTTAATAGTATAGTATAAACAAATTTAGATGTCAATTGGTCATAAAGGGATTTTAACATTTGTCTTGATGGAGTCGAACTTTGTGAAGAAAAAGAAATGTTTAATTACTTTTGACATCGTATAATTTATCGTACAGAATTAATGTGGAAAATTTCCCAAAGTTTAGATTTCATAATATTGAAATATATTTATTATAACTGCCATAATCATCGAAAAATATATAAAAGAGAAAGTCGAAATGATTCAGCTGTGTTAATTAGATAAATAATTGTTACAATTTTTGCAATATTTTTTCGTCATGAAATTAGTTATTGAAAAAGACTTCGCTGTGAAATATTAATAAATTTCTTTTTAGTTTTTTCAAAAATTCAATGAAAATTCGGATAATCGATCGAAGAGGTTGGATTTCCTGGAGAAACAAGTAGGTTGATTTATTCATCCCCAATATTTGGTATGTAAATCTGCTGTTTGGTTCATTTTATTGACACTTCATTAAACTGAGGAGTATGGTTAGATGATAAAGTGCAATTTTTTAAGCTAATAATCATTATAACATTGAATACTGAAAGTCAAAAGCAGAAAATAAGTATACAATTACAATGTAATGGTTCTGGAATAATGATGGAATGATAGTGGATATCCATGTTACTGATCCAATAAAAAATAGAGAGCCTTTTTTATGAATGTCTTCTTGTCTGGCTATTCTTCCCCTCCTCGCCTAGAATCCTAGATGTCCACTTGAAGATAAATGTCATTTTAATGATAATGAAGTAATACCCAATCTTGAGATCAGAACTTTGACTGATGAATAATTAATAATACCTCGTGTAGATATTTTGCCCAAGACGGATTTCAACCTGAAGTTTTTTATTTTTTTAAGTTTTCTGAAAACTTTCTCCTTGCTCTTTTATTATACAACTTAATTTTATGGATAATAAGAATTTCAAAATGTAATATTATTCGCCCTTGGGCAAGCCATTTCCAAGGAGACTACATGCGCAAATCTTAATGACCTCTCAATGTCCTAAATCCTTGATTATATTTAACCTAGTAAAAATTGAATTTTCTACTTATAATGTTGTATCATTCTTTGAAAATTCGAAGAACCTCATATTCTGGGAAATATGCTTTTATTACATTGGGATTTTTTGTAAATAATTTATTGCAGGGATTTTAAATTGATGATTTTTTAATTATTTAACTAGATGGAAATGTATTATTTGACCCATTAAAAACAAAATTATTTACTTAAACATAAGTCCAAATTATTTAGAATTCGTGTCTAATCACTTGTTTGGATTTTTACTGACATCGAACTAATTGGTCTTGTTATTTTCGTACTGTTTTAAACAAACGAACATTTAAACAAAATTTGATTAAAAAATTTAATCAATTTTAAAATTTGCATGATATTAGTGGAATTTTATGTCAATTACCACAAACTTGTACCTGTTCTGGTATAATTACTGGTATAATTTCAAATAATAAATGAACTCGATATCCCACCTAACCAATAAATGTTGTCGGAAACGTTCTCCATGTTATGTACTTGTTCTGAAGATAAATTTGAGGCTTCTATTAAATAATTTACACCATAGTTATTTTTTGATTATCGCTCGGGATTTATGTTTGCTCTCCTAACAAAACCTGATCACGATGTCAATGATCTCATTTTTGGATTATTAATCAAATTTTGATCGCGTTTTTCTTTGATACTTTTTCTTATCTCTATTTTGGCTAAATAACTAGCGCGCGCGCACACACACACACACATTTATATATACAGTGTAACTTCAATAAACGGGTCTCGAATTTTCTCATGTGCACCGCTCATGGAAATTTTCTTTTAAACATATCTAATGGGTATCAAAAATTAGATGTACCAATAATTATTATAATAGTAAAGAAAGCTGGAAATTTCAAATCAAAAACGCGAAATAAGTGTGCTAAAATATATTTATACAAGACAATATTTAAATTAAGATTTTTTAATAAAGTTAAAAATAGAAAGATTATTTATTAATTATTCTTTTAATGCAGATAAACAAAAGATCACAACATAGTACATTTTATTTTTATTCACAAAAGATGACTTATTTTTGTTAGTTTATAAGGCTAATAGCTATTTTTATATTAGAAAATTTAAAATACTAATAAAAGAAAATTAAACCAAAAAATAAATCACCCCACTTGGAGAAACGACATTTCATATGCTAAAATACCTTTTTTATGAAATGCCCCGCTTATAGAAGTACAGGAATACCTCGCATAGTACGGTTTGATCAGTACGGTTTCTCTATAGTACGGTTTTGAAATTTGAAAAAAGTTGTTACAAATATTCAATGTAGACGAGACTGCGTTATTGAAATTTTAAACAATAAAAATGAATCTAAACATTAGAATTTAAGTGAATTGCTTTTGTTGATCTTTTTAAATTAAATTATTGTGTTTATTTAATTTTATTTACTTGGTTTTCATCAGCTATTTTTAATATTTTTAAAATGAAATAAATTCTTTTTTTGATTTAGTTGCAATGAATTGGTATTGCCGGCTTAAAAATTTCAATAAATATATATTTAAATGTACAACTGTGTTAAATATGCTTGTTTTGCTCTTGAATATCAGAAAAATAAAAATACATAACAAAATATTTTTTGTTTACTAGATTATAATCACGATTTTTAAATTTCTTAATAGGGGTACTAAGCCGTAAATTTATTAGCGCCAGAATGCCTTGAATAGTCCGGTTTCAAATACACGGCTAAATTCCAGAACCGATTAACCGTACTGTTCGAGGTATTTCCTATATATATATATATATATATATATATATATATATATATATATATATATATATATATATATATATATATATATATATATATATATATATATATATATATATATATTATATATATATATATATATATATATATATATATATATATATATCTAATATTATGTAATATTATGATTGTGTAATTTCTGTTTCTGGTAAATTTTTAAACAAATTTCCTTATGAATCAATTACATTTTTAAAATATCATTTAAATCCATTATTTAATGAAAGTTCCAAATCTTTCTACAATAACTGAATAATTATGTTTCCACACTATCAAAACTATCAATTATATTTCATAATTATAGTTTTGTCGATTTTGAAATGTTGAAAATAGTCAAGGGCACTCGATGGAATTCTGCTATTATTTATTTGTTCTCATTTCATATTCAGGAGTGATATTCTATATGGAATTGTTAAAGGGAATAAACACAATTATTGTGTAACAGTTTATAAGGAGTTCAATATTGTGAAAATTTAAACAAATAAGGATAAAGGCAAATTGTTAGTGGTACCTGCTCAAAATTTTTATTCGTTTGAAAAAACAAATAACACTTCCCCATTTTATGAAAGATCATGCATTTAATGTCTGTTTGCAATGATTATTCCCTCAAATTATTCATTTTCATTACATTTAGCATTTTACTTTGGTTTGATTTTATTTTGTATTGGATTTACTTGTTAAGAATTTATATACTTGTATCCTGTGATTTATGTAAATTAATTAATATAAAATTTAAATCGAACTCGGGTTTAAGAATCTTCAAATCTGACATAAATTTATTATTATATAACAAGTTTTTAATTTTCCATAAAAAACGTGCCAACTCAATTATTAAAAAAAATTCAGATATCTAACTCTCCCCTTCTTAAGACTTTTCCACTTCTTCAGCCACTCGATTCTTCTTTCTTTCGTTCCTTCTTGTGAATGTAGTTCGACTCGATGAGGTGATAGAAATCTGACGATTTTATATGGGCCATCGTATTGCATCCTTGTGCCTGTTCTGCGGCTCTTTACGTACGAGTACCTCCTCCTCTTTGTTTAATCCATAGCTCTCATAGTGTCTGCGGCTTTACTCGAGTTAAATCTTGCGTCTTCCATTCTTTCGCTTCTTGATATATCGTCTTGTTTCAGGTTAGAGTGTAGGTTAACACTCCGTCCATAAATTATCTCAAATGGTGATAAACCTGTAGCATTTTGTCGACTGCTATTTATAGTGAACTCTATTCTAGGTAGAAGTTCGTGCCAGTTTCTTTCTTCACATCAATCTGCCAATGTTGCTGTAATAGATCTCTTATCGTTCGTATGGCTCGTTCGGCTAAACCATTTAATTGGTGCTGATAAGGTGAGCTGAATTCCTGTTTGATTCCAAGTTTCTGTAGCTTCTGTCTTAGAAAATTCCCTTCGAAATTGCGGCCTCTATCTTTAAATGCTCTTCGGTTTTCCGAATCGATAGATCTAACTATTAAGTATCTTTTTGATGAATCTTTTATAGTAGTTCGTTAATCCGAGAAATAATCTCAATTGTTTTGAACATTTTGGTACTTCTGGTTTTCGATCTCTTCCACTTTCTTTCTGTTTGTCTGGATACCCTTCTCATTAATTGTGTGACCAAGGAAACACAATTCTGTTTTATTGAATTTGCATTTTCTGGATTTATCTTCAGTCCTGCCATTTGAATTCTTTTACCATATATCAAGATATCATCTAGATAAACTTCTACTCCTTTGAATTGCATTCCTTCTAGCACTGTGTGCATCAGTCTCTGTAATGTCACAGGGGCTGTTGCTAAGCCAAACGGTAGTCTATTGAAGCAAAATTGTCCTTCTCTTGTACTGAATGCAGTCATTTCTTGAATATATGGAGCCAACTCTAATTGATAATACGCCTGACCTAAATCGATTGACGAAAATATTTTTGCATTCGCGAGACAGTCTAGTAAGAATTTGGTATTAGGCATTGGAAATCACTCCTTCCTGTTATGGAATTCAATCCACGATAATCTACACACATCCTGATGGATCCATATTTTCTTCCCTACTTTCACTAACGGGCATTCCAAGGACTCTTGCAACACCGAATAACATTTGCTTTCATTAACTCTTTTATCAGTTCTTAATTCTTTCTCCATGTGCATTGGTTGACGTCGAGGATGTTGCATTATTGGGTCTCCTGCTATCAGCATCTCATGTCGAACTAAATTTGTAAATCTCAGATCAAATTTTGATGCCATAAAAATTCCGCTGTATTCCCTGATCATTCCTTCAATATCTTTACTATTCTTACCTGCCATCGCCACTAATGCTTTATTTATTTTTTCTTCATCAGTGTAGATTTGTTTATCAATGATGTTTCTATATTATTGATTTCACTAAGTTTACTCCAAACTCTTTCATTGTATCACTACCCCCTATGAATTCGGGCTTGATCTCTTTTACCACTACTACTGTGATTAATTTGGTCTTCTGGTTCCTTGTGGCCAGTATAGTCATGAATCCCATTGCTTCTTCACCTCCATTGAAAAAACTCCGCATAATAATATCATACTACGTTGAAGTTCTGGTTTGCCTATTTCTCCCACAAATTCTTGCTCATGACTGTTACTGATGCTCCAGAATCCCATAACATCTGTGTTTCGGCATTATTCAACAATATTTTTACTCCAATTTCTTCCATCTTTCGTCTGGTACATCTCTTCTTCTGTCTCGTCTCATCGCCTTTATTTCTTATTTCACAATTTAACAAAGAACATCTCGGAACCCGTGCCCTTCCTTCCACATATCAGACATTTATTTCCAGTGGACACTCGTATCTTCGGTGTCCCTTTCCCGGCAGCAAAAACAATCACCTACCGTTAATTTGGACCGATGTTTGTGGTTGTGGTAGTCATCTACTTTCGTTGTACAGCTCCTTGCTATATTCTTCGTGGATATTGTTTGCAGCTTCCCTTTCTGAGTTATTCGGGATTCTCCCATTTATCAAGAATTTTTCTCTTGGAGATTGTTCTCAACGACCATGGTTATTTCCTTCGTATTGTATTGGTCTGTGTATAGAATGTTCGTCTCTTCTTGATCTGGGGTGACTAACTGACTCTTCTGATAGTCTTCTTTGTGGTGATGTAGGCATGGTATCTTGGGTATTCTTTTGAATTCTCATCTGCCCTCCCTCAGTCACGCTAGCGTATGTCCTTTGACCGATTGCTTCAATAAATTCCGTTTTATTGTTTCCATTTTTGTTACTTTCAAAGATTTTCGTCAATGATCTTGTTTCTTGAATTTTTGTTTTCTGGTTTCGTCAATAGTATCTCCGTCAGTCTCGCATCACTGCTTTATTTGCGATGAGGTCTTGAACAATATCTTCTTCTGATCGTCCTGAATTTACAAACTTCAGCTAAAGCTCTCCTTAGACATATATCAAGCTGCAAACCTTTCATCATCTTCCTGTTCCATAGCTGCCAATTCTCTGATTTTGTCAGTTATTGATTTTGTAATTGTGAACGTATGTAAAAACCACGCTTTGGCGTTTGACATCTGTTGTTTCTGTTTCTATGACGTTTCCTCAGATGTCTTTGCTTCTGCCACCAATATCGAAAGTGCTTGTTAATCGGTTGTCCATTTGTCAGCAGCCATTCTTCTATAATCCCCTGATCCATTATTCGACTTCTTTTAAACCTCGTCCATCATATCGTCTGATATTCAGTGTCCAGCATATCTTGGCATGATTCCGGTAGGCATTCCATTAGCGATTTGTAGATTTGGAAGTTGCATTGATGTTCTGATTTTCGGTGGTGGTCGCAAGTTAAATCGAACTCGGTTTTAAGAATCTTCAAATCTGACAAATATTTTTATTATATAACAAGTTTTTAATTTTCCACAAAAACGTGCCAACTCAATTATTAAACAAATTCAGATATCTAACTATAATTTTAGTCGATGCGTATTTTTTCATTTACCATGAATTTTGGGAAATATCTTGTAAATTATATTAACTCCTTCATACAAGGTGTGTATAATATAACATCAACTTTATTATTTTTTAGAGAATTAGAATCAATATTTTAATCACGCTTTAATATTTAATACTGGCAATATTTATAAGCATAAACTAAAATTTTTGTTAGCGTGTGTCAAGTTGTCTTGAGATACTCCATAATTAAATCATCATGGCCGAGCAATTGTCAAATTTACAAGGTTTGTATTTTTTAATTTTATTTTTTACACAGAAAATGTTATTAAAATTAAAATATTCATATACAATAATGTCGATTTAGATTGCGTTGATCAGCCGTGTGTTTTCCTTTAACTTATATTCAAAATTTAACAATGCAATCGATTGAAACTATGAAAAAATATTTTTTGTCTCAATCGAAAATAAATCAGGTCTTAAGGGAATAAATTAATGTGTAATTGCTTGAATTTTTGTGAATGTTTGATGCTTTAAAGTAATTTTATTATTTATCAATATAAATGATGATTTTGTATGATTTATGTTTTAAAGTTAAATTGAAATTAATTATAATTTAATTTTAATTATGCAATTTAAATAATTTCTGGCTCGCAAATACCTGATAATTTGTACAACGGTCAGCATCTAAAAAGGTTGAGCACTACTTGTGTAGAGAATTAATTTTTGCTCTTTTGTCAAAGTAAAAATAAATGAAATATTAAAAATCGAAACAGATCAAAAATGACCAAAATTTATTATTATAATTATTTTTTTGAAACTAAATTATTATTGATAATTATTGTAAGGTTTTATTAAATATCAGTATTTACTATAATTATTTTTCATCTCGCACATCAAAAATAATAATTAGTTTCCATTAAATCAAGGAATTTTCACATAATAATCAATATTCTTCAATACCTGACCCAACTTATTATTATTAAATATTTTACTTTGTAGTATTTTGTGAAAATATATTCTGAAAACAATTTCACGTAAAGCAGAGATGCATTTTGGGAATTTGAAAAAATCTCTCTACTTAATGACAAAAAAAAACGTGTAAATAATTATTTTCAAATTTTCGGTTTCATTTTAAAATTTTTTATATTACTGATTAAAATTCTTATTGAATTAGACAAATTATAATCGTTCCCAATTTTATGGTACAATGACTTGTGATTTTTTGCTTTCGAAAATGAACATATCTTTCTATAATTTGTAATGGGTTGATAATATTATTATAAATAATGATAAGAGGGTCCCCTTTCCTCCCTTATTGTGGATATTTATTGCATTATTGAATTGTGAAATATTTTTTGTTGAATAACAAATATTAAAACAAATGAATTCATTAGAAAAATGTGACTAAATTCAAATGAATGACACATTAAATTTTAATTTTAAACTAAAATTGTTGGTACGAAGAAAAAATCACATTTTCTTCAAAGTAATTTGGTAAATATGACGGTGGATCATAAAAAACCGGTGATATATTGATAATAAATAATTTATTTTTTGAAATTTTAATTTATTAGAATTTAATGTGCCCTTCATCGAATTTAAACAAATACTATATTAAAAATAAATTATAATTATAATTCAATAAACTGATTACCACATAATATATTCATTCTTGATTGGTTATACGTCAGAGGGTATTGACACTTATTTCTCATAGAAAGTTCTTTCAAAATAATTATCAAAATCTTTTAGATAGAGAGATTCCATTATAAGGTTTCCAATGTTGTAATAACAGAAAAGTAGAATCAAAGATTACTGGTATCATTTATTGAATTCACGAAGAATCAAGTCAGAAAACAACTTTATCATCGAGATTGAATAATTGAATAATATAAATTATATACTTTGAACAGTATAAAGAATTGTGATCAGACAACTTGTACGCCATTTTTATGTGACGTATTTTGTGGTCGTTTAGAAAATACACCAACACTCAATTAACTCTAAATCGTGTGCTCATTAATAATTTTAATACATGTGGATAGAACCAAATGTATTTTGCATTTGTCACGTGGTTTGGGTAGTCATCGGTAGTACGTATTGTCTGTTTATAGAAAATTAAATTTGAAAATGATGTAAATAATATAAAACATCGACGATTACGCACTTCAGTTATTAATTCGTCTTTATTTGCCGTAATTGTTAAAATTACTAATTTGATAAACCTATCAATAATCGAAATAACATTTTTGTTATTTGAAATTCGCTCCATGAAAACAAACATCCATACAACTTGTTCTAAACTTTACGAACTTTCGCTGGAATTAAAATGCCTTTGTTTTTCCTTGGTCTATTTTCCATTTTTGCATTGTTTAATTATCTCTTTAATGGTTTCTTGCATTTTTAACCATACTAAATTATGCATGTATGGAAACAGTTTCCACATGACATACGTCTTCGAGCATCTTAATCTCTAAATAGAATTAATAGCTTTCTGAGATTACAACTCGATTAGTTTTGACCATTTATATAATAAAAATTTTTACTTTTTAACTTATTTCTTTCTCTGATTCCAGCTTGGGATTCGGTTTGATTTTTGGATTTAACGGCACTGTTAAAAAAATATTTCCGGTTGTGTTTTTAAAACTGTTAACATGTCTATGTTTAAATGCTTTTGTTAGTAAAATGACCGGAAAAACGTTAATCAATATATTATACATGTTTCCTTGAATTAATTGCGCAATTTCAATTTTCAGGTGTTAATATTTTGATTTTTGATTTTAATATTAAATATAACTAAAGTCAATTTATTTGTGTGACATAGACATTCATTTATCTGGAGTCCGATAAAGAAAGATGAAGGCAAATGAAAATAGTTGATCAATGGTGAATAAGATTTAAAAAAATTACTCAATAATGCAATAAGTTTTTTTTCTTTATCGCTATTTTGATAGAAAGAAAATTTAAATTTCGACCAATCGAATATTAAAATTTAGCACTAATTGCGAACTTTTTCTTGTAGCTTTTTGAAGAAAGTATGCTACATTTGTTGTCAAAATGTTTGTTTTCTTTTATTTTGTACAATGATGGCAAGAGTACCAGATCAGTCACAAATAAAGAATGACAGACCATTTGAACATCACCAATATCATATACTGTAACAATATTTTGTCAGTAATTTCATCATTAATTCATCGAAAAATTCCAATTTTATTGCTTTGTGCTCAATAAAATACCAATAAATTGTCAATTTCAATATTGTTTGAAATTCATAAAACTTTTTATGCTTTTTTGTCAAATCTGATAAATTAATCTGTCAACATTTTTCATTGATTGAAAATTTAATTGTTCAATTTTTATTTCCAATTATAATCAAGGAGCTCGGTTGTTCGTTTATCGAGCCTGCTGGAATAATAATAGTTCCAACTTCTTTCTTTGATCTAATATCAATTACATTTACAACTGTCTCGAATTATTTGATTAATACCAATCATATTTTTCAAACCATTCTTACGTTGTCCTCTTTTTTGACAGTCGAATCGGCTATTCAAGCTGGATTACAAAGTTTTCATTTCTACCTGATTTTGACAATTTCCCATTTGTTTGAATTGTATAATTATAAAAAACTTGGATTTATCTTCTTATAATATTTATTTTTTATAATAATAATAATAATCTTAATATAATAATAATAATAATAATAATAATAATAATATAATAATAATAATAATAATAATAATAATTTAATAATAATAAAATAATTGTCATTGTTGAAATATGAATTTTGAAGGGAAATAATTATATATTGATATGTAATTATATATTTATTATTGTAGATTGACATGATTGACATTGAAATTGCATATCACGTCATAAT
>CAUHTR010007625.1:0-23272 GCA_959609185.1 Schmidtea polychroa | reverse complement strand
TTTGTCGACTGCTATTTATAGTGAACTCTATTCTAGGTAGAAGTTCGTGCCAGTTTCTTTCTTCACATCCATCTGCCAATGTTGCTGTAATAAGATCTCTTATCGTTCGTATGGCTCGTTCGGCTAAACCATTTAATTGGTGCTGATAAGGTGAGCTGAATTCCTGTTTGATTCCAAGTTTCTGTAGCTTCTGTCTTAGAAAATTCCCTTCGAAATTGCGGCCTCTATCTTTTTAAATGCTCTTCGGTTTTCCGAATCGATAGATCTAACTATTAAGTATCTTTTTGATGAATCTTTTATAGTAGTTCGTTAATCCGAGAAATAATCTCAATTGTTTTGAACATTTTGGTACTTCTGGTTTTCGATCTCTTCCACTTTCTTTCTGTTTGTCTGGATACCCTTCTCATTAATTGTGTGACCAAGGAAACACAATTCTGTTTTATTGAATTTGCATTTTTCTGGATTTATCTTCAGTCCTGCCATTTGAATTCTTTTACCATATATCAAGATATCATCTAGATAAACTTCTACTCCTTTGAATTGCATTCCTTCTAGCACTGTGTGCATCAGTCTCTGGAATGTCACAGGAGCTGTTGCTAAGCCAAACGGTAGTCTATTGAAGCAAAATTGTCCTTCTCTTGTACTGAATGCAGTCATTTCTTGAATATATGGAGCCAACTCTAATTGATAATACGCCTGACCTAAATCGATTGACGAAAATATTTTTGCATTCGCGAGACAGTCTAGTAAGAATTTGGTATTAGGCATTGGAAATCACTCCTTCCTGTTATGGAATTCAATCCACGATAATCTACACACATCCTGATGGATCCATATTTCTTCCCTACTTTCACTAACGGGCATTCCAAGGACTCTTGCAACACCGAATAACATTTGCTTTCATTAACTCTTTTATCAGTTCTTCAATTCTTTTCTCCATGTGCATTGGTTGACGTCGAGGATGTTGCATTATTGGGTCTCCTGCTATCAGCATCTCATGTCGAACTAAGTTTGTAAATCTCAGATCAAATTTTGATGCCATAAAAATTCCGCTGTATTCCCTGATCATTCCTTCAATATCTTTACTATTCTTACCTGCCATCGCCACTAATGCTTTATTTATTTTTTCTTCATCAGTGTAGATTTTGTTTATCAATGATGTTTCTATATTATTGATTTTCACTAAGTTTACTCCAAACTCTTTCATTGTATCACTACCCCCTATGAATTCGGGCTTGATCTCTTTTACCCTACTACTGTGATTAATTTGGTCTTCTGGTTCCTTGTGGCCAGTATAGTCATGTATCCCATTGCTTCTTCACCTCCAGTTGAAAAAACTCCGCATAATAATATCATACTACGTTGAAGTTCTGGTTTGCCTATTTTCTCCCACAAATTCTTGCTCATGACTGTTACTGATGCTCCAGAATCCCATAACATCTGTGTTTCGGCATTATTCAACAATATTTTTACTCCAATTTCTTCCATCTTTCGTCTGGTACATCTCTTCTTCTGTCTCGTCTCATCGCCGTTCATTTCTTATTTCACAATTTAACAAAGAACAATCTCGGAACCCGTGCCCTTCCTTCCCACATATCAGACATTTATTTCCCAGTGGACACTCGTATCTTCGGTGTCCCCTTTCCCGGCAGCAAAAACAATCACCTACCGTTAATTTTGGGACCGATGTTTGTGGTTGTGGTAGTCATCTACTTTCGTTGTACAGCCTCCTTGCTATATTCTTCGTGGATATTGTTGGCAGCTTCCTTTCTGAGTTATTCGGGATTCTCCCATTTATCAAGAATTTTTCTCTTGGAGATTGTTCTCAACGACCATGGTTATTTCCTTCGTATTGTATTGGTCTGTGTATAGAATGTTCGTCTCTTCTTGATCTGGGGTGACTAACTGACTCTTCTGATAGTCTTCTTTGTGGTGATGTAGGCATGGTATCTTGGGTATTCTTTTGAATTCTCATCTGCCCTCCCTCAGTCACGCTAGCGTATGTTCTTTGACCGATTGCTTCAATAAATTCCGTTTTATTGTTTCCATTTTTGTTACTTTCAAAGATTTTCGTCAATGATCTTGTTTCTTGAATTTTTGTTTCTGGTTTCGTCAATAGTATCTCCGTCAGTCTCGCATCACGTGCTTTATTTGCGATGAGGTCTTGAACAATATCTTCTTCTGATCGTCCTGAATTTACAACTTCAGCTAAAGCTCTCCTTAGACATATCTCAAGCTGCAAACCTTTCATCATCTTCCTGTTCCATAGCTGCCAATTCTCTGATTTTGTCAGTTATTGATTTTGTAATTGTGAACGTATGTAAAAACCACGCTTTGGCTTTGACATCTGTTGTTTCTGTTTCTATGACGTTTCCTCAGAATGTCTTTGCTTCTGCCACCAATATCGAAAGTGCTTGTTAATCGTTGTCCATTTGTCAGCAGCCATTCTTCTATATCCCTGATCCATTATTCGACTTCTTTTAAACCTCGTCCATCATATCGTCTGATATTCAGTGTCAGCATATCTTGGCATGATTCCGGTAGGCATTCCATTAGCGATTTTGTAGATTTGGAAGTTGCATTGATGTTCTGATTTTCGGTGTGGTCGCAAGTTAAATCGAACTCGGTTTTAAGAATCTTCAAATCTGACAAATATTTTTATTATATAACAAGTTTTTAATTTTCCACAAAAACGTGCCAACTCAATTATTAAAACAAATTCAGATATCTAACTATAATTTTAGTCGATGCGTATTTTTTCATTTACCATGAATTTTGGGAAATATCTTGTAAATTATATTAACTCCTTCATACAAGGTGTGTATAATTATAAACATCAACTTTATTATTTTTTTAGAGAATTAGAATCAATATTTTTAATCACGCTTTAATATTTAATACTGGCAATATTTATAAGCATAAACTAAAATTTTTGTTAGCGTGTGTCAAGTTGTCTTGAGATACTCCATAATTAAATCATCATGGCCGAGCAATTGTCAAATTTACAAGGTTTGTATTTTTTAATTTTATTTTTTACACAGAAAATGTTATTAAAATTAAAATATTCATATACAATAATGTCGATTTAGATTGCGTTGATCAGCCGTGTGTTTTCCTTTAACTTATATTCAAAATTTAACAATGCAATCGATTGAAAACTATGAAAAAATATTTTTTGTCTCAATCGAAAATAAATCAGGTCTTAAGGGAATAAATTAATGTGTAATTGCTTGAATTTTTGTGAATGTTTGATGCTTTAAAGTAATTTTATTATTTATCAATATAAATGATGATTTTGTATGAATTTATGTTTTAAAAGTTAAATTGAAATTAATTATAATTTAATTTTAATTATGCAATTTAAATAATTTCTGGCTCGCAAATAACCTGATAATTTGTACAACGGTCAGCATCTAAAAAGGTTGAGCACTACTTGTGTAGAGAATTAATTTTTGCTCTTTTGTCAAAGTAAAAATAAATGAAATATTAAAAATCGAAAACAGATCAAAAATGACCAAAATTTATTAATTATAATTATACAATTATTTTTGAAACTAAATTATTATTGATAATTATTGTAAGGTTTTATTAAATATCAGTATTATACTATAATTATTTTTCATCTCGCACATCAAAAATAATAATTAGTTTCCATTAAAATCAAGGAATTTTCACATAATAATCAATATTCTTCAATACCTGACCCAACTTATTAATTATTAAATATTTTACTTTGTAGTATTTTGTGAAAATATATTCTGAAAACAATTTCACGTAAAGCAGAGAATGCATTTTGGGAATTTGAAAAATTCTCTCTACTTAATGACAAAAAAAACGTGTAAAATAATTATTTTCAAATTTTCGGTTTTCATTTTAAAATTTTTTATATTACTGATTAAAAATTCTTATTGAATTAGACAAATTATAATCGTTCCCAATTTTATGGTACAATGACTTGTGATTTTTTGCTTCGAAAATGAACATATCTTTCTATAATTTGTAATGGGTTGATAATATTATTATAAATAATGATAAGAGGGTCCCCTTTCCTCCCTTATTGTGGATATTTATTGCATTATTGAATTGTGAAAATATTTTTTGTTGAATAACAAATATTAAAACAAATGAATTCATTAGAAAAATGTGACTAAATTCAAATGAATGACACATTAAATTTTAATTTTAAACTAAAATTGTTGGTACGAAGAAAAAATCACATTTTCTTCAAAGTAATTTGGTAAATATGACGGTGGATCATAAAAAACCGGTGATATATTGATAATAAATAATTTATTTTTTGAAATTTTAATTTATTAGAATTTAATGTGCCCTTCATCCGAATTTAAACAAATACTATATTAAAAATTTAAATTATAATTATAATTCAATAAACTGATTACCACATAATATATTCATTCTTGATTGGTTATACGTCAGAGGGTATTGACACTTATTTCTCATAGAAAGTTCTTTCAAAATAATTATCAAAATCTTTTAGATAGGAGATTCCATTATAAGGTTTCCAATGTTGTAATAACAGAAAAGTAGAATCAAAGATTACTGGTATCATTTATTGAATTCACGAAGAATCAAGTCAGAAAACAACTTTAATCATCGAAGATTGAATAAATTAAAATATATACTTTGAACAGTATAAAGAATTGTGATCAGACAACTTGTACGCCATTTTTATGTGACGTATTTTGTGGTCGTTTAGAAAATACACCAACACTCAATTAACTCTAAATCGTGTGCTCATTAATAATTTTAATACATGTGGATAGAACCAAATGTATTTTGCATTTGTCACGTGGTTTGGGTAGTCATCGGGTAGTACGTATTTGTCTGTTTATAGAAAATTAAATTTGAAAATGATGTAAATAATATAAAACATCGACGATTACGCACTTCAGTTATTAATTCGTCTTTATTTGCCGTAATTGTTAAAATTACTAATTTGATAAACCTATCAATAATCGAAATAACATTTTTTGTTATTTGAAATTCGCTCCATGAAAACAACATCCATAACAACTTGTTCTAAACTTTACGAACTTTCGCATGGAATTAAAATGCCTTTGTTTTTCCCTTGGTCTATTTTCCATTTTTGGCATTGTTTAATTATCTCTTTAATGGTTTCTTGTATTTTTAACCATACTAAATTATGCATGTATGGAAACAGTTTCCAACATGACATACGTCTTCGAGCATCTTAATCTCTAAATAGAATTAATAGCTTTCTGAGATTACAACTCGATTAGTTTTGACCATTTATATAATAAAAATTTTTACTTTTTAACTTATTTCTTTCTCTGATTCCAGCTTGGGATTCGGTTTGATTTTTGGATTTAACTGCACTGTTAAAAAAATATTTCCGGGTTGTGTTTTTAAAACTGTTAACATGTCTATGTTTAAATGCTTTTGTTAGTAAAATGACCGGAAAAACGTTAATCAATATATTATACATGTTTCCTTGAATTAATTGCACAATTTCAATTTTCAGGTGTTAATATTTTTGATTTTGATTTTAATATTAAATATAACTAAAGTCAATTTATTTGTGTGACATAGACATTCATTTATCTGGAGTCCGATAAAGAAAGATGAAGGCAAATGAAAATAGTTGATCAATGGTGAATAAGATTTAAAAAAATTACTCAATAATGCAATAAGTTTTTTTTCTTTATCGCTATTTTGATAGAAAGAAAATTTAAATTTCGACCAATCGAATATTAAAATTTAGCACTAATTGCGAACTTTTTCTTGGTAGCTTTTTGAAGAAAGTATGCTACATTTGTTGTCAAAATGTTTGTTTTCTTTTATTTGTACAATGATGGCAAGAGTACCACATCAGTCACAAATAAAGAATGACAGACCATTTGAACATCACCATATATCATATACTGGTAACAATATTTTGTCAGTAATTTCATCATTAATTCATCGAAAAATTCCAATTTTATTGCTTTGTGCTCAATAAAATACCAATAAATTGTCAATTTCAATATTGTTTGAAATTCATAAAACTTTTTATGCTTTTTTGTCAAATCTGATAAATTAATCTGTCAACATTTTTCATTGAATTGAAAATTTAATTGTTCAATTTTTATTTCCCAATTATAATCAAGGAGCTCGGTTGTTCGTTTATCGAGCCTGCTGGAATAATAATAGTTCCAACTTCTTTCTTTGATCTAATATCAATTACATTTACAACTGTCTCGAATTATT
Source organism: Schmidtea polychroa (assembly GCA_959609185.1). Classification (NCBI taxonomy): domain Eukaryota; kingdom Metazoa; phylum Platyhelminthes; order Tricladida; family Dugesiidae; genus Schmidtea; species Schmidtea polychroa. The sequence continues at coordinate 17,044 of CAUHTR010007625.1, read as the reverse complement.
TGATTAATACCAATCATATTTTTCAAACCATTCTTACGTTGTCCTCTTTTTTGACAGTCGAATCGGCTATTCAAGCTGGATTACAAAGTTTTCATTTCTACCTGATTTTGACAATTTCCCATTTGTTTGAATTGTATAATTATAAAAAACTTGGATTTAATCTTTCTTATAATATTTATTTTTTAATAATAATAATAATAATCTTAATAATAATAATAATAATAATAATAATAATAATAATAATAATAATAATAATAATAATAATAATAATTTTAATAATAATAAAAATAATTGTCATTGTTGAAATATGAATTTTGAAGGGAAATAATTATATATTGATATGTAATTATATATTTATTATTGGTAGATTGACATGATTGACATTGAAATTGCATATCACGTCATTAATTAATCAGTAATTACAAAGTTTTGAAAGGATTCATTTCCATTATAGTTTCCAGGTTTCGTTTTGCCACGACAAGTAATTGTGAATCAAATAAAATTTCTAAATTATTCATATTTTATATATTTCCACTGGGCTCTGACAAGATCTGCAATCTGAAATAGGATATATTTATAAACTCATGGGGTGCTACTTAACAATTCCTAATATACTTAAACAAGATTACCTTGTCATTGATTGCACTTTTAAACAGAATTCTTCAATTTCTAATATTTTACTTCAACACCAGATTTACCACACCAGTCAAAATAACTGCAATTTTGTTTTACTAAATTCCTGCTTCAACCTAATTTTTGTTTTGAAACGATTGTCATGACAATTGTAGCGATAATTAAATGAACAATATTACGCGGTTAGTTTTTCATTTTTATTCAAAATCAAAAGACTTGATTTTCATCGGCACGCATTTCAAACCAGTCAAAATGACTGGTGCATTTTTCTATGTATGTATTTCTATATAATGAGTTTTACGCAGTTATAATAGATTATAAATACTGCGTAATTGTTGCAAGATCAAAAAATTTTTAGTCGTTCATTGAATTTTGAGGCGTGTTGGCTATGAAATTTTGTTGAGAATACTGGAAAGAAACATTTCTTTGGATACTGAAATATTCAAAACTGTGCATATTCTTTGGTAAGAAAACTAAATACAGAAAGAAATATTATACTATTATTAGTTTCGATTTATTTCTATAGTTATCACAAGGCCTCAAAAATGGCTAAAAGAAAGAAATCTTCCGTGTTTTGGAAAATATCATTGACATTCCTTTGGAATTTTCGAATATTGAAAATGATAAGCTTTATGATAGCGAAAGTGAATTATTAGATAAACAGAGTGATCCACGTGGCAAGAACAATAAACGTATTGATATCGAGAGTAGTGACAGCGATAATTCTGATACGAATAATGAAGAGGAGTCAAACGACAGTGAATACGAAAATATTTCAAACATTCGTAAATGAAGATGTTTGCCATTGCCGTCCAGTTCTAGTGACGAAGATGAAAGTGGAAAAGAAATTTCTACAGACGGAACTATTTGGAAAAAAATAAAGGAAGTGGGCGGAGCTGGAAGATTACTAATTCGCTGTATTTTCAAAGATACTCCCGGGCCTATAGGATATGCAAAAAGAAATTATGAAAGAGGAAATAAGCAGCGCATTTTTATTAATAATTAACCGTTATATTTTAGAACATGTAAGAACTTATACAGAGTTAGAAGCTTCTCCAGTTTTGAACAAAAAATGGATATTTCTGGAAGCGAAATTGAAGGAGTTCATTAGGATATTGTATGCCCGTGGTGCTTATAAAGCAAAAACTTTGAGACTGAAATATTCATGGGATATGAAGTGAGGACCAGAATCTTTTCCCAAAACTATGAGTAGAAATGATTTTTACAGAGATTCTACGTTATATTCGTTTTGACAAAAAAATGAGAAGAGTCAACGTTTACAAAGAGACAAGTTTGATTTAGTCTCAACAGTTTGGAATAAATTTGTTGAAAATAGCCAAAATTGCTTCAAACCAAGTGCATTAATTATGATGGATGAGCAACTCTTTCCAACGAAGGCCAGATGGCGGTTCACACAATATATACCAAACAAACCCGAAAAATTTGGCATAACATTTTGGCTGGCGTCTGACGTTAAAACTAAATATGTTATAAATGGATTTCCTTATTTAGGAAAAGATGATGAATGACATTCATCAATACCTCTAAGTGGATTTGTTGTTATCAAACTTTCAGAACCATATACTATGAAAGGTAAAATCATAACAACGGACAATTTCTCTACAAGTATTCCTCTTGCGCTGAAATTATTATCAAAAAATATTACATTGGTTGAAACAATACGTGGAAATAAAAGAGAACTTCCAAAAATTTGCAAAGAAAAGAAAGATAGCATGGCTCGTTTTTCAACGTAGCTTTATGAACCAAATTGATGCACACTTACTATTTACAAGAGTAAACCGAAGAAAAAAGTACTTTTACTAAGTACAAAGCACAAACACTTCAAAATTGATAAAACTAAGAAATTATCGGAAACTGTGTCTTTTTATAACACTACTAAATTTGGTGTCGATGTAACTGACCAAATGGCACGGAAATATAGTATGAAATCAGGTTCCAGAAGATGTTTTTTTCAATGTTCTAGATTTAGATGGAATAAATGCTTGGATATTGTATACAAACACGACAGGTGAAAATAAATCAAGAGAAAAGTTTTTGTTTCGTGTAGCTCAAGAACTTGCTTCTGAATACCAGATTTCAAAAAAAATACCACAAGAAGCTGATATCTCAAAACCAAGTTCCACCCTTCATACACGTAAATGGTGTCAAATAGGAAATTTTAATAATAATAAGACCACGTCTATTTGTAACACAATTGTCGGTATATCTAGTGTCGTCATGTCAGTTGTCATGTCATTCCTTACTTTTTATTTTTTTTTCAGTATGAGATTTACGGTCTCGAAAATTGAACAACTTTGTTTTATTAAATTGAAAATAACGAATGATATTTACAAGTTATGGTCACCACAAAGCATTATGTAATATCAAAAAGTCCACCCGTTAATAATTTCTAACAACAAAATCTATTGAAAAGGTCCAACTTCTGTTATTGCATGCAAAATTTAATGATTCTTTTTTGTAATACATTTGCAATCTTTAAATCCTTCTACTGAAACTTTTATATATTTTTATTCTGTTCCATCTAGGTTTTCTTTCACAATATTTACTTTTCATTTACGTTCATTTTCGTGAAATATTATTGATTAATTAAAAATTTTAAAATTTATTTAAGTTTGGAAAATTGAGTGTCCATCTTACTTTACTAAATCGTAACCTGAATTTTAAATGGTAATTAAAAATCCTGAATAAAAGGTTTTTAAATATTATTGAAATACTGAAAATGGTTTATTTGTAAAATGGATGAAAACAATTTAATTTAAATATTATTTTTTGTTTTAGTCTTTCGCAGTTCAAGGAGTATGTGCTTCCAAAAATGTAAATTATGAAAATTTCCCTACAATTTTTGGTCGAGGAATCCTTACTTCTCTTTGGACCATGATCTAGCCTTTAATATTTATTAAATATATTTTCATTATATATTAATTATAGTTTCCTATTCTCCTACTTTAAAGAACATTATTTTCTTATAATTGGTGTGGTCGCTATTTGCATATTTCCTGTAAGTTTTCATGGCTGACAAAACTAATTGTATGGTCAGCAAAATGTTATATTGATTACCGACGATCTTCGCTAAGAATATCTTCCAGTCTATATATTTAAAATTTCAAGTAGTTTCAAGGAAATAATAAGTTATTGAATTTAATTATATTGTTGTGGTTAGGCTCACTCAGGGAGCAATTTTGATAGCCATATAGCCTAACAATATGATTACCTTCATATGTACGTTTGTATTAGGGCATGGTTCGATTAATCGGTTAATCGGTTAATCGATAAATTTATATATGGTTTGATTAATCGAACAATTTCTAGCTAATTCGATTAATCGTTTTTTTTTGTAGCTTGTATTTATTTGTAACAAGAAAATTAAAAATTGCGTATATGGAAGGCAATTGTTTTCCTGCACCCTAACCCAAAAGTATTAGGAGTCATTTCTATTTTCCGCGAATTTTATTTAAAGTAGGAAATAGAAATTTATCACCGTAAATAAAAAGTTCTTTAGTTATTTTGTCATTACATCGCTATTAGCATTTAGTTTTCTTTTAATAAACATTTAAAAGTGGTTGATATAAAAGTGAATTATTTTTCGGTATATTAATCTTAAATTTTTAAAAAATATAAAATTATCTAAATAATTGGGCTCGAGGAAAACCTCTAAAATCAACACCAATTTTATCAATAATCTCTTATTTTTCAAAACAGGTATACCTTTTACAAAATATAATATATAAAATATTTATATAATAAAAATTAAATTTAGATTAATCTATGGCTGAGAAGGTAAAAGAAAGCGATTGGATTCAATCCAAAGAAAAGAGAAGTGAAATTTGGACTCATCTATTAATTAACAGCAAAGACAATAATATTTTAAAGTGCAAACACTGTGACACTACATTTCGGTCGCATAAAACAACGACGTCATACAGGTATCATATGCAACACAAACATAATTTGTGTAAAGTGGTTTCTTCAACTTCAGCAGCAAGTCAAAATAATGACGCATCTAAAGTTACTTCGTTTTTTACCAAAAAATCTGCATCATCCCCAAGATACGTACTTGCTAAATTAACTGCATTAGATCGCATACCGTTTGCTACTCTGGCAAATAGCGAAGAAATCAAAAATGGATGGAAAGCCCAAGGTTTAAGTATTCCTGTAACAGAAAAGGGTATCAAGGCTATGGTGGTTGATTACGCAGATACGATTCAACAAGCTCTGAAAAACAAACTTAAATTGAAAATCGAAGCTTGTGAACAATTTTCTTTGTCTTTAGATGAGTGGACTTCAAAACGCAATCGTCGATATATGTGTCGATATATGCGGCCATCATCAGTGAAGGCGGAAAGAAGCTTTAGTGCGGCTGGTTTGTTCGTTACAAAGCTCCGGACATCCTTGAACGACAATACGTTGGATAAACTCTGCTTCCTACGTGCACATTTATTAAATGAAAAAAATAAAAACTAAATATTTTATGTATTATTTTATTTTTTACCTATATATGTACTGAATTTAATTTGAAGTGAAATAAACTTTTATTTTTGTTAAAATGCAGAAGTTATTTACTTAAAATACATATAAAAACAAATTAATAAATTAATCGATTAATCGACTCAAAAACTGAACAATTAATCGTTAAACATTTTTCTCTAAAATCGATTTATCAACCATGCCCTAGTTTGTATGTCCGACGCACTTAAATTTATTTGACTTCAAGAATTTTATTGCATTCGATGCAAAATTCAATAATTAGATTTTTATTTTCATTGCTTAATTTTTATCAGGTCAATATTTATATGTGAAATTCGTGTTTTAGTTAGTAAAAGTTATTTTGAGAAATAAAACTAAAATGGAATTACTGAAAACTAGTGGTTCCTTACATATTGGCTGACATCATCTCCAAAGTGGAGATCTCTCAATATTTATTGGGGTCGGGTTTATGAACTTGAAGAAAAGGTCAGTGTCATTACTCAAAGACACATTTAGTATTGAAGATCATATTTGTAGCAGTTATTCCAAATCATGGAGGATTATACACAAAAAATTATAAATTTTTTAATCGAATTAAAATTGACTTTTGAAATCATAATAAATTCTTCTGATATCCTTCCGTTATTTTTAACTGATTTTAACTAGTAACGTAATTTATACAAAGTAATGAACAAATTTATTTTTTATATAACAATTTAAACAATTTCTGTTTTAGGCATCAATAAATTTACAATTGAACTTTTTAGAATTTACAGTACTTTCTACATGTTGCAGGATGGGTTTAAAATTTCCCTTTCACAAAAAACTTAAATTTATAAATAGTTAGTAAAACCTTTTCATTTCCCTTGGGTAATAAATAAACCTAGACTGAATGATATACAACTGATAAGGAATGTGCCGAAACTTTATGGTTACTCTATGGTAAGTAATCAACGACTTCGGAAGGTTAATAAAATGGATATTTCATTATATTTTCGGTAAGTTTTCCACAAATATTTTTAGAGAAATTGAATTGACTATTTCATGTCAGATGAAGTGGGATTGCAGGAAAGTTCTCCTGGAATAATAAATGATCTAATACAGTTCAATTACTAGAGCTCAGTGACTGTATCTATCTCTTGGTAATAAATTGCCCAATACATTATCATAATAATTACAATCCATCAATCCTCTACACATCATCTATTCATCAACTAATTCAATATTACCAATTATCTCCCTCCTGCATTAGATAGACATCATTAATTTATTTATTTCCTCGCCCAATGAAAATGTCATTGAAAAATTCATTAAAATAAATATTTATATCAATTAATTGATTTTCTTTATCCACAGAAACTCTCTTTGAGAATTGTTGATGAATTTCCTTGCGACGGCACTGGAAACTGAGCTCGTTGGTTCGGATTTTTGCATTAGTATTTATAGATATTTTGAAAATTGTTTAAGAAAATAATTTCCCAGCAACAAATCAAAAGGGCACACTTTTATTAAACCAATAATAATAATAATAATAATAATAATAATAATAATAATAATAATAATAATAATAATAATAATAATAATAATAATAATAATAATAATAATAATAATAATAAACAATATAATAGATTCAATAATTTTAAAATTTAATATTAAGAAATTATTCCAAAATATTAGAAATATTTCATAAAGTTAATTCTACTTATAAAATTACAAGTAGTGTTTGAAGCAGTTTGAAAATAGTTGAGATTAGAAAGCATGAAAGCGTACAGCTGTTTCATTATATGCCTTATATTAATAGACATCTGTTGCGAGATCACCTTTAAGACTCATAAAGATAATTCGTGCATAACAAAACTATTGAGTCGCTCCCATGAATTCAGTTTTATATTATTATTTAGTTTAAAGTACGTAGTTTTTCAATGAATTTCGTGCTGAGAATATCTTTATAATATTTATTATGAATTTATTATGAATTATTTATGAGGAAATTTATTTTTCATAAATTTTACTAATTTATGATGAATTGGATACTTTTCTTTTAAATCGTTCGGTTGCTTCTATGAATTCGTTACATCTCTTTGGGAATTTTCTGTCAACTACTAATTGCTTTTGCAACCTGGAAAATATATTGCTTTTCTCCTGGAATCTAGAGCTTTAATATATATTTTAATTATATAAGCAATCCCAATTGTTACATCATTTTCAATACACTTTCATTCTAAAGTTTTTTCAAATGGACTTGTATGTATTTTTTAAATCACTTTTATATGTCAAATGTTCTATTTTGTGTTTGTTACATTGGAATAAATGATCAATTTCTTTTATATTTTTTCATTTGAGTTTCAGTTCTTGAGATATATTTCCCCCATTAAATGAGATTAGTTCGTTCTTTTTTTGACGAAAGATTTTAAAATCTTTAAGCACACACTTGAAATTACGAGTGGGTTTTATTTTACTAATTTCATTTCTCTTGATGTGAGAGTCAACAATTCTCAACTTACAAATTTATTAATTTTTGTTTTATTTCTCACATTTTATAAACCTCACTGCTTCAGATGTCTTTGACACTATCGAGACTGATGAGAACTCATCCAAACAAAGTAATTTCCAATCAAATAAATCAAATACTGGAATTGTGTGGTAAATATTATTTATTATATTATATTATATTATATTATATTATATTATATTATATTATATTATATATTATTATTATTATTATTATTATTATTATTATTATTATTATTATTATTATTATTATTATTATTATTATTATTATTATTGTTATTATTATTAAATTAAATTAAATTATATTATGTTGTATTATATTATATTATATATTATGAAAATTATATCATTTAAGGTTCATTATTTGATCAGGATGCGGGCAAACTACAAAAGAAAGTTCTCAATTATGTATGATTATTAATATTTATTAAATTAACCAAATGAGAAAATTTTATTTTTATTTATTTTATCAAACTTAATTTTGAATTTTAGCTCATTCAAAATACCTCGGCTGAAACGGGATTCTTGCTCCTTGTTTGCATGGATACAGTTGAATTATTGTGTCAGGTGGGTACCTTATATTTGTTGATTTATCAATTGAGAATTTTAATTTTCCAAATATTTCAATTTAAAATTCTATAAATTTTACAATAGAATGATTTATTATTGGTAATATTCCTCACAAAACTTTGTCCTTCATATAAACAATCAAAGAGCAATTAGGTAAATTTTTTAGGGGTATTATTAAATGTGCTCAAAAAACATTACTGTGCTAATGATTTATTTGATTATGCCCATGGATTTATAATATGTAATAATTAATTAATTATTTTACATCAAAAAATTGCTGTGCTCATGGATTTATTAATTTGTCCATTAAATTAATTTAATTAACTCGAAAAAAATTTAATAGGGTAGATAAATTAATTATCAAAGGGAATTAAATTAAATTTAAAAACAAAAATTTAAATTCAATTTTAATATTAATTATTACTTTATGAGCAAAGTGAATAACAGCAGTGAACGCAAAGAGTTGTACCGTTGTAATCTTGTCAGGAAAAGAAGACCACAGTGTAGTCAAGTCATGATAGAATAATACCCAACTACCCCAAAAAACGTGGTAGGCCTCCAAAGTCACAGGTACAATCAACAGTCAAATAAGTATTTTTAACAGCCTTCCTGAAGTCAGCATTTCATTATTTTCATACTTATCGTATTTGTCTTTATAAAAAAAATTAATAAATGTTTAATTGCTAATATTGTATTTTTCATTTTTTTATATACCTAACCTGTGCTACAATGCTTCACAATGTAAATAAAATTATGGCAACATTATAGGGAGTTGATCACATGATTTTTTTCTAATAGGATTTTTAATTGAATGACCCTTCTATACCGAAAGGAATGTTGTACAAAAAAATGGTGACACATAATATATAAGGTCAAAATATATTGATAATTGCCAATTGACAATGGGAACAATCGAACTTCAAGTGTCCAAAGCTTTAAAAAATGAGGTGTTTTTTCATTTACTTAAAATTAATCTCCTGCTGACAAAAGATGTTTTTGAGCACACTTTTGTAAAATTTTTAGCACATTTTAAAATTTTTTTGAGCACTTGTTTAATTTTTTTTAGTACAAATTCAATAATTCTATGTGCACACTTAATAAAAATGTTGGCTCACTTTTAAATGTTTTATGGGCACAGTTAGTTTATTCTCCCTATTAATAAATTTATGTGTACAGTTAATAACCACCCTTTTTTATCCATGACATAATTTGTAATTCAATAATTTGTAATTATGCTTCTGAATTTTATTGATTTATTGTCATCTAATAAAAAATTAATATATTTCAAACATTTCTAATAATATAACGAAAAGCACCAAATCCAATATATATATTTTACTACAATATATTTCGACAGAATCACTTTCATCTTCAGGTAGAATTGAAAATCAAACTAAATCAATATAAATTGCTCTTTTTAAACAAACAAATTAACTAATTCATTAATTTTTTTTAATTAATTTCGCTAAAAATTCACAAAATTCTGTTTTTTCAATTCAAACTTTAAAAATTATAGAAGTTTTAAAATTTAAAAAATTTTAAAACTCACAAAAGTTGAAATCAAACAACATTTTAATAAATTTTTCACAAAATTGTGTTTACTAATATTAATCAATTCGATAGTGATCAGGAACTTGACGGACAGTCATTCCAATGTATGTGGCATTGCACCCATGACATATATATTCAAAACCAAGATCTGAACACCATCTAAGCAAGAATCGAAATAGACCAACTTCACAATTTATATCACACATCCAATTCAATCATTGATAGTTTTTCTTTCATTAATTTTCTACATCTCTTCATCAATTCCAAAGTGCTTTTATTGAGTATCGGAAAAAACAAAGTGTAACTTTCAAATTTATTATAACAATCACCAAACAATGGCACTGACTTAAATATAACGAAATATTTTACTACAATATATTTCGACAGAATCACTGTCATCTTCAGGTAGAATTTCTAAAAATGTTTTGAAAAATTGCTATAACTCAAATAATTTTCTTCCCACTCATTTTTGACAAACCCACATTCTATTTTAATGATTTTTAATGATTTTCTTTCCTTTTATAATTTCATTTATTTTTACTTTGACTATAAATTAATGTGTTTTCTGATTTAACACAAATATAGTTGATAAAGACAATCTCGAAAATCTCTGTTAAATAGAGAAAAACATTGATCTGTAGTCAAGATAATGATAAATGAAATGTTCATGTTGCCGCCAAATATTAGTAGAAATGTAGAATGATAAATAAAATATTTTCAAAATGGTAATGATTTCCTAATTCTTTGTCCAGGTTATTGGTCAAGTAATTCAAGAAGATCCAATCAACGTAAATTACAAACTTTGTTTTGTCGTTCTAAACCGTTAGCATTCTAGTTCGATGCTGAAGAAAATGGAATTTTTGATAAAGTTTTGAAATCCAAGATCGGTGTTAATTTGGGTAGTTTAAACGAGGTTAATATCAATTTTTCTCGTGATTTTTCATTACTCAAGTCCTATATACCTAGGCACAACTACGAGAAATTTCAGAAATAATGAATGCAAGTAAACAAGAAACTAAAATTCAGAACACTTTGTGCGTTCCAGTGCGTCATCAAGGTACTAATGACGTGATTGCTATTGTTTGTCTGATCAACAAATATGGACAAACTCAGTAATTGTTAAAGTCTTTTTGTGAATGTGAATAAACATTTCTAGATTCACAATTTACGATGAACAAGTCGTTAATGAATGTTTCAAATACACTACCTCGGTTCTTTTCACGACTATCGCTTATCAAAACGAACGCCGGCTGAAACTACAAACGGAAGTAAAGTTTAAGTTTTTTTGTTTTAATTTTTGTAAATTTTTTGTAACATTGATATTACTTCAAGTTAACGGTCAGAATTGTGAAGACCGTATCAGTCAGTGTAGATAAGGTGGGACAGAATAAATATTTTCATAAGATATTTATATGAGAATATAATGAAATAAGTTAATTGTGAGAGGAAAAGAAATAATTTCATACACCTATCCCTCGCATAACTGAAATTAATTCCTTCACGAAAAGTTGTTCGTAATTCTTAAACAAAACTGTTATCGAAATTTCGTAAAAAGAATTTTTGTTAAGCGAGGGATATGTGTATTCTAGAATAGTATATGGGAACGTTCGTAAATTACTTAACGCTTAAGGGGGAAGAGGTCTTGAAATTTGTTACGGAGAGTTACAAGAGGGAAGGGGCGGTTAAAGATTTTGTTACGTAACACAGAGAAATTTTCAAATAACAAAGGCAATTTATTACATTTCATTAAAATTTTTGAAAAATCATACACGTTGAAAACTAAATTAAGTTCAATATACATCATTATTTCAAAGTCTTGCATTTGGTGTTGCTGACATGCCTTATGATAACTGTTGCTCAAGTATCAAAGAAAAAATCAAATATCGCACTTGTCCTAAATTTGGAATTTATTTTGCTTCTTTAACATTACTCCATAATCACAGCAAAATACACACAAAAGAAAAAGATGAAAATAACAAGAATCCAGCCAAAAAGAGTACTCCAGAAACGAAATGATGAATTTATGGTTATAACTGATGAATCAGTTGGAATTGAAACATTCGAATGGGTCGAGGAAAATTATTTACACTTAGCCAATGTGATAATCTTACAATCAGTCGAGGAAGGAAATATTCCAGTAAGCTTAGATAAACATTTTCAGTGCCCATTGGGAGAATGAATAATTTTGAGGTTAGATAAAATATTGAAAAATGATGAGAACAAATAAAATGAAGATAAGTTAAACTTGATTTAAAAAAAATTATTTTATCAAAATATAAACTTTAAAATTTTTTGTTACGTTACGCGACAGGGGAGGGGATTCAGAATTTGTTATGAATTGTTACATGTGGGTGATTTTTAGCGTTATGTAATTTACGAACGTTCCTTAAGATTTAAATTTTTTTATATTCCAATAAATATTTTAAAATCTTTAAATTTAAAATCAAAAACAGTGATTTCAAATGAATTTTATAATCATAAAAACTTTCTATTTATACGTTTCATGGGCATTGTGTAAATTAAAAATCTACAAGAGGAGCACGTTTTGTAAGTAGTAATGATCATTTACTAAATAACATTTTTAAGTAGAAAATTAAAATAACTGATGATAAATGTTTTCAGCAAACTCATTTATCTGTAAGCATATATGCCGAATCTTCCTCGGGGAAACCCAAAATCATTCGTCTACTGTCATTTTCAGTGTTTCGCAATTTATTTTCATTTTTGTTCCAGAAAATGCTAGTAGTTGCCAAAAATATATTTAGCCGCATGGATAATCTGAATGAGCTTCTTCTTATGATAATGCAAGAGGCACGCAATCTGACTCAAGCTGAACGGTAGATTGCATGAATTTCTTCACCTATGCTAATTGGGAAATATTTAGATGCTCAGTGTTCCTCGTTGATGAAGACTCGAATGAACTCGTTGCCAAGGTCTTCGACGGATTACCAACTTCAAGTGACAAGAACGAGGTTAGTCACCGTGTTTTAATAATGCAGATCTATATATATTACCATGCCCTAGCTACAGTCATCATATTTCAGCGGCTCCGTCTCCAAGATGGGACTGAAATTCAGGTTTGTGCCCGATATGTGTGTGTGTGTACGCTTGTTACGTAGTTTTTGGTTGGCTGTTAATAACTAATTAATTGATTATCAGTAGAGATTATTTCCCATTGCATACATTTCGATAATTAATTGAAAATTTATTGGAAAATTCTTTGCTCATAGAAAATATTTTAATTTAATTAATCATTCTCAGATTTTTTTCAAATCTTTTATGTTTTGAGGTACAGTCACCTTAATTCACAAAATAAATAATATCTCAAAATTCTGCAGAGATTTCATTTGATTTGTTCTTTTCTGTTTTCCGTGGGCGTCCAACGGTTAATTCTATATATTTTTTAAAAAATTGGATTGGAATTAGTTTTTATTCTTTGGGTAAAATTTTGAGGTTAATTCTAAATAACCAGATGTCTGAAATGCATGCGCGTACGCAAGGGGGGGGGGGGGGGGTTTACTGGAGGTTTAAACCCCCCCCCCATGATTCCAACAACAATATAAAAAACTATAATTAATAAATATATAAACTTAAAACAATTTAAGAAATATTCCGAATGCCGATATATATATATATATATATATATATAAATAACCCCCCTCTATATATATAAAAATAATATATAAAAATAATATATATAACCCCCCCCCCCATGGATTCATCCTGCGTACGCGCCTGCTGAAATGAAAGTATTAACTGTAACTTTTGATCAATTTTGGATGAAATTATACGACTGGTCAAAATATTTGCAGTCACAAAGTTAGCAGATTTTATTAAAGGTTTTGAAAACTAATATATGTAAATATAAATTATAATTTTATGAAAGAAATGTAAAATTTGTTTAACCACACTAAATTTTATAATAAAATTATAAAAATATTTTGAGCAATTTTTAATACGGGTATAACTTGTTTAATTCGATCCTAGTTTAATTCGATGTTCCTCTTTAATTCGATTTTTATATCGATCACTTGATATTTTCATTTAAAATTACATTGATAATTCGATTACCTTAATAAGTCAATCCCTCTTTAATTCGAATTTTTTTTATTAAAAAAATCAAATCAAAGTACCCGATGTCATTTATTAGAATTAATTTAAATTTTAAAAAATGATAATGGTACGAAATATAAAATACAAAACTTTAACTTTAAATCAAAAACTGTCCACCATTCAAGAAATTGACGATGAACAAAGCATTAAAAAGGCTGTAGAAAAGTACAGTGTTCCAGCAAATACATTAAATAACAATTCGTAAGAACAAAGAAAAATTTAAAAATGTGCTACGCGATAATCCATTCTTAATAAAAAGAAAAAGAATGAGGACAGGAAAATTTGATGTGGTAGATAGTGCTGTCAGAAGCTTCGTTTCAGAAGCCAGAAATAATAATATTCCTATAAATGGAAATATGATTAAAGAGAAAGCCAAGCAATATGGATTAGCATTAAATTGTGATACGTTTAGATCTAGTTATGGATGGCTCCGTGGTTTATAAAAATGAAATGGAATAAAATGGCGTTGTTTAACTGGCGATGCAGCAGGTTGCGACAAAAATGTAGCAAACAATTGGATTAAAAATATATTGAAACAACTTATTCGGTTCTACAATGAAAATGATATTTTTAATGGGGATGAAACCGGTCTTTTTTCAAACTCCTACCGGGTAAACCATTTATGTTACAAGGAGATAACTGTCAAAAAGGCAAGAACAGTAAGGAAAGAATAACCATAATGCTTTGTGCTTATATGTCAGGGACCGAAAAAATTAAACCGTTGGTTATTGACAAGTTGAAACATCTACATTTTTTAAAAATGTCAATTAACTGCCAGAGGATTATGATTATAACAAAAAGGCGTGGATGAATTCATCCATTTTTGCTAAATGGTTGATGAAATTGGACGTAGAATTTGAGAGGCAAAATCGGAAGGTTTTGTTTTTCTTCGATAATTGCTCAGCCCATAGAAAAGATGATCTTAAATCCAAATTAAATAATATCCGATTAAATTCTTTCCTCCTAATCTAACAGCGCTTCTTCAACCAATGGATATGGGTATTATCAGATGCTTAAAAGTAACTACAGAAATGGAGTAATAAAAGAAACCCTTAGGTTTATTGGGAAAAAAGAAAATTGACCCAAAATTACCTTATTAGATTGCATAAAACGAATTTCGAAAATATGGGATGTAGACATCTCTCCTACAACAATCAAAAACTGTTTTAGGAAGTCTGCATTCTATGGTGACGATTTCAATGATGACGATGATAATATTCCGTTAATAAATATTGTTGAAGCAACGGAAACAAATTATATTTCCCTGCGGCTAATATCCAATTTCAGAGAGGAGTTTACAGATTATCTGGATTGTGATGTTAATGTTGTGTGTGGGGATATTATAACGGATGAAGATATCATTGAAAATGTACAGAATCAATCAATGTCTATCAGTAATATATCTGAGGATAGCATTGGTGGGGAAGTGGATGAAACGAATTTGTCTTCTGAATTCTCATTTGTGACAAATTCAGAAATGATCGACTGTATTCAAAAGTTAAGAAATGGAATGTGTTACAGCGATCTTCTGTACCACAAAGATTTTTCAATACGCTCAATGAAATGGTTGTTTTTTAGAAACAGATTAAATGTTCTGTGGCAAATTATTTTTAATTATGTACTTTTAATATATTTGTTTTAAAAATGTAACATGTTTTTGAAATTCTCCTATTACGGTCTAATGATATTATTAGACTTAATAATCACAAATATAAAAATATTTCCCTGTTTAATTCGATTTCCTGGGTAATTCGATTAATTTTGAAGGTCTCTTGGAGAATTGAATTAAACAAGTTATACCCGTATTATTAATTATTTAAAATATTTGATAATCTTTTCGATAAAATGGCATTTTTACAGTTTAAGCCAATTTCTAGATGACAATTACTGAAAAAAATGAGATTGTAAATATTCAAAGATGTCATTAGAAACTTAATTTAATTTAAAAATCTCGTTTTATTTTGAGAACTTCGGGTATTTTCTTCCACATTGCTGAATTGATATGAATACTACATAAAATGAATATTTAAAAGATTTTATTTTCTGCATTAGCATAATTTTTAATATTTAATCTATATTATAAAGGTCACTCACTGATTCTGTAAAGCTCAATTTATTTTTCAGTTATATTTTATTAAATTTATCTACTTATTGTTGTAAGTAACTTAAATGAATAAATAAATAATACTCCCTCTCTCCAAAAATGATAGTCCAGTTTGACTTTAAATCGTAATTTCTTTGCAACCACTCAAAATTACTTAAAACAGATTGTATAATCTTATTCAGTATCATCGAAAATAGTTTGATATTAACTTTTAGCCATAGATTTTCAATAAAACAAATTTTATTTTTTTTAAACAACATTTTGGCGCCAGTTTTGTGTTATTCTGTACTAAATGCAACTGCTATAAAATGCAACTGGACTATCATTTTTGGACAAAGGGAGTAATAATTTTTTATTATATTATCTATAAATATGCATCTTCGTTAAAAGGTTTAGAAATTCCATAAGATTTTCTCTTGTTATTTGTCCTTATTTATAAGGCTAAAGTTCAAAATTTGTAAAGTTAGTGAAAAACACAATTAACAGAATATCAGCAGGTATTTTAGGGTAAATACAATAAAAAACTGTATAATAGCAAATCCACTTGACAAAATTGTTTTAATTTAATTAAAGATTTTAATTTTCATTGAATATAAATAATGATTTTCTATTGTCGAATGACAAGGTAATTTTTATGGTGGATTTTGAATTTGACTGAATTTACGAAAAAAAGATAAATAATTTTTATAATGAGATTGTTTTTTTCTCATCGCTGTGATATTTTAAGCATATATTTACCAAAGGTAACACTTTCAAAGTATAGTACAAATTTACTGAGATTGTCTGATATTTATGCATGAGGTAATTCGAAGGAAAACAGGAGTAATTTCAATAAAGGTTGGAGGTGGCAACCAATGGATGACGGAGTGATCGACCTGTTAATAGATCAAAGATATTTAAAGATGAATGCTATTTTTACACAAAATAAAGCAATTATAAATATATTACCACTACTATTTTATGTGAGTATTTAGAATAATGATTGAAATTCTGAGTTCAGTTAATTCTTAAATATTTGCAACTGATATCAATCTATAAGCTACTAACCGAGGAATATCGTCACCAACTTATCCAAAG
>CAUHTR010007624.1:162773-178411 GCA_959609185.1 Schmidtea polychroa | reverse complement strand
ATAGTCGGGTCAGCACAGATACCAAAACTAATGGGGCTGCCAGAATTAGAACAACTTTTTATTTCGTCTAGTCTTTCTAACGCTACAATTATTTACACCAAAATATTGAGCCAACATTCATTATTTTAAATTATTTATTATTCGATTCATGTAGGATAAAATGTAAATCTGGCTCCGTTATAACGTTCAGAATGTAATTATAATTAAAACGGCACTTGAAATGAAGAAATATCGTACGTAATCGATATACCCCCCCCCTCTTGTATCTGACGGGCTCACATCCTTCTATACCAATTGGATCTCACAAAGTTACTTATATGATCACTTGTTGCTTTATTTTTTCTTTGATTTTCAATGTAATATGGAGGAAGCCCTAAATCAATTAATACAAAATAATTGTAATAGTTCGATCAACCCGCCTGGGGTGGGACCTTGCAACCTTAATCACACTGAAGTGATTAAAAATTTTAATAAATGCAAGGTGCACTGTCCCAGTTGCCCCAGGGTTGTATGTGCCTCCGGCCTTGCGCGGCACATGAGAATGAGTAATTTATTTTTTTATTATATATAATATTTTAATTAATTTTTTTAGGGCATCCTGTTCAAGTTGATGAGCTGCAACCAGAAGTGTTGGATGATGTGGTGAATGGCGGTCATCAACACCCACCAGGAGGTGGTATTGGTCAGCCGCCAGTAGCACCAGGTGGTATTGAAGCGACGCTAGAAGGTATTTATAAAATTTAAAAATATTATAATTATTTTAATTTTTAGCTATAAATCAAAGGCTGAATGTCATGGAAGGTGCCATAAATGGCAGGCTGGATGGGATGGAAGCTGCCATAAATGGCAGGCTGGGTGGGATGGAAGCTGCCATAAATGGCAGGCTTAATTATTATATGTTCACTAAACCTATTAATCAACTATTGATACTCCTAATTCTATTGAATTACGTACAAATTGTCTACTTATAACAGATTCAATTTGGAAATGGTATACCTACATAATACTGTTATCCTTATATCGGATTATATTAGATAAGTTTCTTAATTAATAATTTTTTTAGAACATCCCATACCACCAGAGGGTGGTATCCAATCACAAGATGATCTCCCAGTTGGCGAGAATGGTGCGGCGGGGATAGCTCCAAATCAACCAGTTTGTATTGCAGCGATGTTGCAAAGTATTTATAAAATTTATAAATATTATAATTATTTTAATTTTTAGTAATGCAACAACAAATATTGCTCCACATGCAACAACAAATGGAACAATTGCGAGCTGATATAGCACCTGATATGGCAGCTAATATGGCAGTTGGCCATGCAGGTAATTTAACTTTATTATTATAATTTTTTTAAATTTTGATTATTTTAGCAATAATCCGCACCAGGTGATCTGCCAATACAAGAAGTTGGTAATGCAGCAATAATGGCGCTGCTGCAAGGTATTTATAAAATTTATAAATATTATAATTATTTTAATTCTTAATGATATTTGGTTTTATCAAAAAATGTTAAAGAAGTAAATATCATAATACGGGACCCACCAATCTTCTTTCAGAATACAATTTCCATGCTAGATATTCAAGTCGTAAAGGAAGAAACATCCGATGAAGAATTCAATGAATTCATTACGAATTTCTATCGAACAGCTCTGAAAGTCATTGAAATAGGCAACGTCTGTATCTTTTTATAGGTCATTAGAGATTTTTCGGATGTGGTCAATAAATATGACAAACTAGACAGAGGGGCTCATAGGTTGCTAATTTATGAATTTATAATTCACATTAGTGCAAATATCTCCTTTACCAAGCGCGTAAAACGAATTTTCAAATTGACACAAGAATGTATCGACTCATACAGACGTAACATCATAAATCGTGTTCAACTTATAAATTATTTTCAAATTTTGTCAGAAAAATTGTCGAAATTAATTGAAAAGTACGATTTTTCAATAAAATTATTTGAATGGCTGGTAGAACGAGTTATTGCCTTCTTTGAAAATGTCATCAGGGGAAATGAACATTTATCTATGGGAAAATTGTCAATTTGAGACATATCAAAATACAGGATATGATAATGAATTACAGTGAACAAGAAATTGACAAATATATATACAATGATATATTTATTCTTATTGGTACCGAATTTGATAGACTTGTAGACACTGTCTCAATCTTTGCCAATAAAGTAAAATGCATCAAGCTTTTGTTGTTGGATCGAAAAATAATATCAGCCGATTTGTCTGATATCTATTTAGCAAATGAATTACAATTTTATATGATTTTTGAAATCATGAATACCAATAACACAGTGAGCATCGTGTTCAACGCAGCCGTGAAACTCATATCATTCAAATTGATTTCTTAATTTGTGTCGAAAGTTTCATTAAAGATTCCGCGTACGAAAAGTTTTCACAAAAAACACAATGGATTGCTGATTATTTTCGTACAACTGAGAGAAAAATTGAACAATTATTCTCTTTAGCTGGGGTACCTAATAACATATCAGTCACTCGAAATCAAGTGGATAAATGTCTTTCTCTTTTGGCAGCTCTTTGGTGATCTCTTTTACCAGCTTCTTTGAATACATTTGTGTTTTTGGTAATAAATTACTTCTACTGTATTTTACTTAATTATTTATAAAATCTTTTTATATATTTTATAAATCCAAATTGTGCTCGTTTATTAAATTATAAGTTATTTTTCTGGGCCAGGTGTATGCATGTGTGTTTTGTGTATGTGTTTTATTGTGCGTGATTTTGTGTATGTGTAAATAATGCTAAATAAAGTATATCATTATATTATATTTTTAACCAATGAGAAGTAAGAAAAAGGAAAAAATCGAGATGTATTTGCTAAATTCCATGAGATTGACAAGGACTATCTTATTTCATTAAATACATTATTCGCAGCAAAATGCTTAAATTATCACTTTATTGTTTTGTATAATCAATTAAAATCAATTGTTCAAATTGGACAAATTATACATTATTCGATAGAGAAAAGTTGATATGGTAAATATTTATATGATATAAATAGATCAAGAGCCTGGATGAGTGCATTTTCCCCCTCCCGCATTCCTTATAAGGAATGAATATAAAAAATCTCGAATTTGTTGGTAATCTACGAAGTGGCTCCAATTATAACAGCAGAAATGGAGGGTTCATTTAGCAGGAGAAATTTCGATGAATTATGTATTCAATATGTCATGGAAAACAGTCGCATTGATCTGCTGAATCTGTCCATATTTTCTATCCAATTACCCAATCGATTGTAGGTTTATATCAATTTGCATATTTTCTATTAATTGATCAGATAATTTTGTTTATTATTATCAAAGATTTAACTGATCACCGGAAAGAAGATGCAGCTTGACTTTTATGCGCAGAAATACCTTCCGATTAACCAGATTCCAATGGTAACCACTCAGAAA
The DNA here is from genome assembly GCA_959609185.1 of Schmidtea polychroa. Lineage (NCBI taxonomy): Eukaryota > Metazoa > Platyhelminthes > Tricladida > Dugesiidae > Schmidtea > Schmidtea polychroa. Next base: position 174,977 of record CAUHTR010007624.1, on the reverse strand, counting down.
CTTCCTCCAGAAAGAATTAGTCATGGCCAGCTACGAAAGAGAACTAAGCGAAAACAGAAATGCTGAAAAGAGATGGAAGTAGACGAAACCAGTGAATAACAAAGAACATTATAGATTAAAGCGGTTTATCAAGGGGACTTACTTAAGTCCTCTTATGGCTTGTGGTTAAACTTTTTATGTTCGTTTTGTCAGAGAATAATGTAGGCAATTTCCAGTAATTGTTAGCTTTGTCGTATACCAAGCACAGATCATAATATAATAAAATTAATCAGAATTGTGGGAAATCAATATTTCTTGGAAGAAATAACTATTTTGCTTTTAGGAAATTAGCAAATTGAGAGTTGATTAATGTCGATTAAGCTCTATATAAAAAAACACCGTTTCCACACAAATCAATATTGATATCATTCAAAATCATAGGATGGTATTTGAAACTTTACGTTACGAAACAGTATACGTTAACTATATTTTGAGAGTATTACCTACACCGTCAATAACTGGTAGAATTATTATTTGTATTGTTTCACTTGTACTTTTAATAGTTAATTCGGTAACTCCCAATCGTTTCGCGTTTTCCACATGTTGAAATGTTATCTCAAATAGATATAAATCACAAGAAATATGTAAAAATTCCCCTAGAATGTAGCAATAATCGTTTAATTGAATCATTGGTGCATAAGATTCAATAAAATAAATATTACTAACTGTTTTCAATACATTTTCTTTGTATTCAATTTTAGATTTACTATGAAATGGAAATGTACTGTATACAAATGTGTAATCAAGTAAAGCAACTTTCAAATTAATCATTTAAATAAATATAATTTTGAAAACTGACCATAAATTTGCTAGCTTGATTATCTGGATGTATTTTTGGACAACTATTACTCGGTAGAATGGTATAGAAATTCATTTTACTAGATCTATTGCTGATATCCAAGTTCGGTTTTGATATCCATGCCACTTGACATAAATTTGTTTATCTTTATTCAACATTTTAGTTTTCAATATTGTTTCAATTCTAAAACTGTTGGTGAAGGAATAACTTGGAACTCTTGTTCGAAGAATTTACCATGAATGCAACATTTCAAAAATTAATAAGGCGAAGTCCCGCAGAAGTAATATTTGGAAGAAAAATAACTCGAAAATAATTTCATAGTAAAGCGCCGATTTCACAAAAAGAAGACACACGAGAAACAACGACAATTTGGCATTCATTGATAAGTCTATCAGAAATCAGTTTTGATAATCACAAACGGATTGCAATCTTATCTGACAAATCATATGTAAATTATGAATATCGCTAATAATTATGTTATGGATGGCATTGCAAATTGCACGCTTCTGAGTTTCATGATAGCATTATGCGTGTGTATGTATTTATTGATTTTTATTTGTTTCGTTCTTTACACAACTTTTACTTCATACGACAGTGTAAAAAGGAGAAGAAATTTCTTGAAGCTGGAATTATGAAATTGTCAGAGAGATGGCAGCTCATAATTATTGAACAAAATGGTTAATTTTTATTGTAACAAACCAAAAATAAGTTGGTTTCTAAATTTTATAACATGTAAAAAAATCATTTATGCTGATTGGTACCGGGTGAAACGGAACTTTAAAATATTAAAAATGATTCAAAAATGATTCCTTAATTTGTGTCGAAAGTTTCATTAAAGATTCCGCGCACGAAAAATTTTCACAAAAAACACAATGGATTGCTGAATGTTTTCATACAACTGAGAGAATAATTGAACAATTATTCTCTTTAACTGGGGTACCTAATAACATTTCAGCCACTCGAAATCAAGTGGTAATGTCTTTCCCTTTTGGTAGCTCTTTTGTGATCTCTTTCACCAGCTTCTTTGAATACATTTGTGTTTTTGGTAATAAATTACTTCTACTGTATTTTACTTAATTATTTATAAAATCTTTTTATATATTTTATAAATCCAAATTGTGCTCGTTTATTAAATTATAAGTTATTTTTCTGGGCCAGGTGTATGCATGTGTGTTTTGTGTATGTGTTTTATTGTGCGTGATTTTGTGTATGTGTAAATAATGCTAAATAAAGTATATCATTATATTATATTTCATACGAAATATGCAGCAAACTAAATATATATTTCAAGCAACATGAATGTAAATACAAAACAAGCTATGAAAACATGCTATAAAATCCGATTTTGTTACGAAGAATTCATGTCTACAGTTAAACGCTTCCTTTTCTCAAGTCTTACTACATTCAAATTTACAAATTTCAATCAAATTTTTCATTCTCTCATTATCCAGTTATTTTATTTGAAGTACTTATTGAATGTGGTGGGTTACAGTTAGATATTCGTGCTGTTTCCAGCGTAACCCAGAATACAAACGATTGCTCTCCGCTTGATACCCGTTGAGCGATCACGTTGGTACTGCATCAAGAGGGTGAGTGCTCGCAAGAAGTGAGCGTACTATTTACGCTATAATTGTCGGGCACTCCTTGGGTTCACGGACTATCGATAGAAGATGTGTTCAATTTGCTCTGGTTCCATAATTTATAAACTCTATATTAACTGTCTCTCTCACCATCTCATCAAATTAACATCAAACATACTCGGTGAAATCAAAATGGTTTTATTAACATTCTCATCAGTTCATTACACCACTGTTTGTGAGTTATATTGAGACTGCGACAACCCCTGAACACTAGAAAAAAAAGACATTATTAGCTTCATCTTCTCCCTATTCTACCCTTCTCTCTCGCTTGAGAAGCACTATCAAATATAATCCAATATAGATATACGGTTAATGGGTAATTTTAGAATAAAGATCAGAATCATCCCGTTTTATTGTAAACCCAAAAAATATGAAAATACATTGCTATTTAAAAATGAATAATCAAGATAGAGGTGTTAATTGTCGCAGCCATTAAGGGCTGAAATCACCATGTCACTATAATTTTATCCCGTGGGACAATATTCTGGGGCCTCTCACGTTTCTTAGGAGGGGTTGGTTCATCTTCGGATTGATCCTTCGATACTTATATTGAGCTTCTGCGATTAAATTTAAATCCAAAATCTAACGAACAAGCAAAACCAGCAATTATCACTTAGAAAATGCATTGTAAAGATTAGCCACAGAGACTCTTTATGTTGGGTTTTAGGTAATTTAAGTCGGTAACCCCTGACTCCTCGTGTCTTTTTAATCAAAACAATAAACTACCCAACGTATATTTGAATCACAAAATATATTTTTTTCTCAACAATAAACAATCAATAATCAAAGTTAAGTTTGACCGATTCTCCGCTCGGTGTTGATGCTTTGACAAAAGATAATATTCACATTAATTCTATAGGTTCTCTTGACCAACGTTTTCCTTTTTCTCTTTGATTTGATCCTTTTTCATCTTTTCGAATTATTATTATATATCTACTTTTTTCCTAGTCTCCTTAATTCGTTTTTACCTTTCGCCTATTCTCGTCTCTTACGATAACTGAGGCAAATGCCAATTTGCTCTGATTTCCCCATTCCTTATATACTCTTCGAAATCAGGATGACAAATGGTTGTTGCCGAGCCAATCTCTCACTTGACATTCGACTCCACATATCTGCGTCGGCTGTCATCCATAATGGTCCAACGAACAATGATAATTAATGGACCATCCGGCCTTTCTGCACGCACTATCTTCTCCTTGGTCTTTTCCCATTAATCATTGTGTCACGATAATGGGCCCAAATCTTCATTCTATTTACTTTTCTCTTTGTTTACCCAGCTCGGATTTCCTTCATCTCTTTGGTTCTCCATTAACTCGTGTTTTCTATTAGCCAATTAATTAATTAACGTTTTCTGTTTTAACACCTTTGAATGCTTTTCCACCCTTTCTAACCATTTTCTGTTAATCCCTAATCATCATCTTGTTGACCATCAGTTAATCTATACCTGTCCCGTTTTCCCAATTCAGTTTCGACGATTTTACAATTTAATGATTTTCTCGGATTTCCGGAAACTTGCCTTACGCAACTGCTTTTGCCATTTCCTAATACTGCTTCCAACATACTTTCCTTTACTATCAATTCTATGCATGATCACGCTTTTATTTGTCATTTTCCTTCACTTACTTTTTATTTAAATTTTCAACTTAAATTTATTAATAAAAAGATTGAATAACCAACAACTATTGAGAAATAAAATTTTTTAATGGAAATTTTTATGATCATTTAATTATATATATATATATATATATATATATATATATATATATATATATATATATATATATATATATATATATATATAATATATATAATATATATATATATATATATATATATATATAATTAAATTTCATAAAGTCATAAAATGTGTCAAATATCATTAATAAAAGTTAAATATTTAATTTTAATTTTTATGTTTATAATCATTTTCTACAGCATCTTTATTAGGAATTAAATTCAAAAACATAAAAAGGGATTAAAAATCTTCATTTAATAATAAATTTCATAAATTGAATAATAAATTTAACAATCAACTTTATTCATTCATCGCTCATTACAATCAAATAATTGATATTGATTAATATAATTAATAATTAAGTCAATATATAATATTCTATTTGCAATTATAATTATATTAAAATAGATAAATAATAAGATGGATTGTTGTTATTACACAATTCCAAAGATAACACGGAGTATATTCCCAGGGTAACAGGGGATCCCCCCTTTTTCGAGGAGAGAATTTCTACCAATGATTGTTATTAAAATAAATAATTAATAAGTAGAATTGTTATTAGTAGACATTTCCATAATCATAAACACATTTACCCACCAATTAAATCCATATAAACACAATATCGATCAATTAGTTCCCTAGTCACGATTTAGCCAGTTATAATAATTATTAATTAAAAATAATTATATAATTAACAATAATTAAGCTAACGAACCAACTCACTCACAAAATCAATAATTATAATCACAATTTACCCGATGTCCTCTTTTTAATTTTTTCGCTAATCGATTTCGGAATGGGACACAATCGATTGATTTCCTTTTCAAGCCGCTTAGAATTTTCGTGTCAAATGTAAAAATGAAGGAAATAAATCAAAATCAACATTAATGAAGGCTCATAGACCAGTATATCATATAATACAACGCTGCAATCTTTAATTAATGAAGTTGATTCTTTAACACCTATAAAAGATTCGATTTTAACCTAGCGACAGACAAATTCGGATCTCGATACATTATTAAACTAAATCTGATATAACAGCCAATGAAAATGAATCTATATGACCTAGTTTACGTTAATAACTAAAACTAACAATAAATTTAAATAAATCAAAACTGAGAACTATTCATAATGATTTAGTGAAATAATGTAGAGAACCGAAAAATTATTGATTTTACTTTCAGATTCTGTATTTAAGAATGGCCTTTTTTGCAGCATTACTTTGTAAAAACAATGCATTCACTAGAAATATCACTCAAAACTATTTTTAATTCTGAAGCTTCGTTTTTATCGTTACAAATTTTATCTTGATCTAGTCGATTAAATTGCATAACTTTATCTGATAAATTATTTATAGGTTCATTTCAATACTATCATTCAATTCTTCAAAGAACTCATGAAACTCAACAACCTTGTCAGCTATGTCAAATAACATAACTTTCATGGAAGACGCTATATATCTGTGATAGGTTCATGTAACTTTGTTTTGACAACTAAATTCAGCTAATAAACTTTTCGTGGATTTAATAAAATGTAATAAATTATCCATCTAAAACATAAACTAAAAAATTAAAAAAGCAATTTAAATAATTTACCTAATATATATGCAATTTCAAGATGTGACTCTAGAATTCTTACGGATAGAATAAATATTTTAGAGGAGTATTTTGATTTATTGTTAGTATTAAAACAAAGTAGGGCTTTGTAAATTTTATGATTATTATTTAAATATAATTATTTTAAAACACATTGTGTTTTTTATTTTCTTTGATTACATTAAGATTTTATATTTTCAAATTTAGGATGAAGCTTATAAAAGAATTTCAGCTCGATAACTTGTTGAAAAATAAATTATATACCCACAGTATTTTAGTAAACTCGAAGAAAATGATGTAAAAATATATAATAAAATTAACTCTAAAATAAAATTTCAAAAATTTTTAATTTATCAAGTATTAATCTTAATTGATAAAATAATAAAAACCCCTTTATCTGTCCCTAAATTAATATATAAATACTTAAATTTAAAGATGTCATGTAACCAATGTCCTCTATTCCTATAAACCAATATTTTCTGTTGCGTAATAACATTTGATAGTATAATTAAAGTAAACTGAACAAACCCTGACCAAATATATATTTGCATAATACATGCGGAAAACAGTGAAAGAATAATTAAGAAAAGTTTCACTTTACGTAATCATTAATTTTCCTATTTAATGTTTGCAAATTTGGATTATTTGATAGGAACAGATGGCACAATTTCTAGATTGAATCTGCTATAATCAGAGAATTTTGATTAAAAATTCAAGTGATATTTTTTATGATTATGTAGAAAACATAATTAATTCAAATTTAAGTACAAGTATCACCCGTTCACCGCGACCCCGGCGAGTGCGAATTCGTTATAACTCGACCGACAATTCAAAAAAAATTTTTCAGACATTGGCTTTGACAGTGCGATAAATCATCATAATGAGTAACATATAAAGTTCTTGCTCACTTACACGCATATAAATGTACATAGTAAGTCATGAGAGTGAGAGAGATGAAATGGCATCGCTACGTGGCTCCTAGTAGATACAATTTACAATATAGATAACTGTTGATCTAGTTTAGCTTTGCATTCGAGAGAATACTGACGTCTTAGCTGCGATTACAAGCGCGTGTTAATTAATTAAATTAATTACATAATAATTTTTAAGCTCTTTCGTAACTGTCAAAAAGATAAAGTATAAAATCGGTTAAGAAAACTAGGTAAAGTAGTGACCTTGGAATGGAAACTAAAAATTATTGAAATGATAGAAAATGGTATAAATGTACAGCTGTGGGAAGTGACTTAAAATGGGCTGAGAACGATTGTGTGACAAAAAGATAAAATTAAAAAGGCTGATGAGAGTGTTACTCCAATTACAGCAACGAAAGTTTCACGAACCAGACGTTTTTTGATGACGGAAATGGAGAATTTATTAAGCAAATGATAGAGGATCTGAAGGAAGTGTACTCCATAACTCACGTTAAAAAAAGATTTTGGGGAGAGGTATATGTTTTTTATCAATACCTCCATAGAATTTTTTTTATTTTTGAGGACTCATCAGGTGACTCATCGATGTCTCATTTCAAATATTTTAATTCATTGTTAACGATGAGTCATGGAGCACACTTCCTTCTACTCTACTTTTTTTTCTCTTTTTCGTCGTTTTCTCAGAGGTCCTATCGGGATATAAGTGTAACCATGTATAGGCAGAACATGTATATATATATATATATATATATATATATATATATATATATATATATATATATATATATATATATATATATATATAAAGAGTAGAGATCATATTCGGAAAAGAGATTAGCATGGAAAAATGGTAAGGGTCAAAGGAAAAACAAGTAACGGTAGAACAAGAAGAACAAACAAGGAGGAAATTCAACGTAGGATAAAATGTGTTAGTAAAATTAGAAACACGCAACAAAAGCCAGGACAGATATGAGGGACCATATAAAGTGATCGAGAAAGATGCATGACAGGCGATACATCTTAAGAAACCGAGAATGGTAAAAAGATTGAAAGAAACGTGGAAAAACTTTAAAAATTTCTTAAGAAGGGGGATAAGAGGAAGATGGAAGATTCTAAAAGTTTTAATTAGAAATTTTGTTAACTTTTTAAAAATATTTTTATCGAAAAATATTTTAAAAGAAAAATTGAAATTTGTTTAAATAAGAAACAAAAGAAAAGATAAGTTTTGAGTGTATAAATTTTTAAATAAATTTTTTGCAATTATTTAGTGATTTGCAAACAGATGTTAATGTGTTAACGGGTGAGAATACTAAATATTAATGAAAATGTGAGAGTGGTGAATGGATACTAAAACTAAACAAGGATTGTCAACTAAAAAAACATGAATATTGTGCCAATTTTAGATAAAAATTATGTATCCATAGTACAAGTTAATGAGTCATTGGCAAAAGATAGTCTTTTCTTTATAATGAAAAAATACATACACTGGAAAACGTTGAATGTGGTATGGATGCAAATTGTCTTGATGCATATGTTCTTTCACAAAAAAATCTTTGGCTTGATGTTTCAAGATTTTCTTTAAACATTCATAAAATGTTTTCCTCGAATTAATGTGGTCTATTGCAGTCAATTAAATCAAGATGATATTTCAGTATCATATAAACATGTTTGATTTTGCTCAACATTCAACTGCTTGGGCATATCTGATTTAGGGAAGCTTCTTCATATAATCATCATCTTTCAGTAGCATATATATTAAGAAATATTACAGATCAAAAGTACAAATCAAAGAAGACAGATATTCCCACTGCTGATAATGCAAAAAATTGATAATTTAAATGTCTCATCCCTCCATACAATGTTTTGATAAAATCTCTTAAAAATAAAACAACGGAATCTGATATATTTGAAAAATTCGTATAATATTTAACTTACTTTCACTAATCCGAGAATTAACATAAACATTTAGAAATATATGAAGCTATAAAATTAATTAATGTTGTGAAATAAATTTAGTAATATACATATGACTATATTTTAAATTTATAATAGTTACAATTTCTTCACAAATCATAATAATAAATAACAATTAACAAATAACGTATATTTAAATATTTAAATAATCTAACGTCCTTTCTATAATTAAAACAACTATTAATTTATAAACATTAATTATTGAACATCACTATAATATTATATATTAAATAGTATTTTTACGATTTCGCTATGTTGATATAACTCAGAATATGAAGATACATTATTGGATTCTCCAAATATATTCAAAGTTTTGTTTATATAATATATGTTGTGAAAATTTTGTAATTATTTGAAAATTATTATGAACAAAAACTAAAGATTGATTAAAATGCTCTTGCCGAAATCAATTATTTTATTTGGTAAACAAAATTACCGAGTTTCACAGGCTGTTGACGGTCTGTGAGGTGGCGGACAAATAATATTTTATGTCGTTTGATTTAAAGATATTAGCGAAAATTGAGGAAAACGGCTGACAAATATAAATGATTGCTATCGCAATAGATTATAAAACAAAAAAATTCGGCAAAATTTCCAATGCGCACTTAGCAAGGTTTCAATTTTAAAAAGGATCAAATTGTTTTAAAGGGTCATTCATTTCGTTTGAAAGGAGGTTCGTCATCGGTAAACTTAGCCGAATATTTTACGTTGTTTTGAGACGCATTGTGAGATTTGAATTTAATGTATATTTGCCGATGAAAATCACGCGAAGGCAAATTATAGTTTTATCCTACGCAATCCTTTACAAATCTCACACAAGTGCCCATACGAGCAAAATCTAAGGAATGAGTTTTTGCAACTAATACCGACTGGACAGATAATTGCGCACTCACGTCCAATCAGCAAACGCAGAAATTGATAATAAAAATATTTCTTTTATGTACTATGTTATGTTCATTCCGAGTTTTGAAAGATATTTTTCACTAGAGTATTTCTATGTTAATAATGAAAATTCCAAGAGGAAAATGAAATAAAATTCGGTTGCCATGGCAACAAATTCCGCCAATTACAAAGCTGGTAAGGATGATCGAGATGAATTACAATCAGTGTTGAATATCAAGGAAATGTATTCTCGATATTTGAAGAGGTAAGTTTTATTAATTTATTACAAATTGTTTAATTTATTTTTAATAAATATTAATTAATTTCCAGATTAGTTAATTAATATTAATTGTCAAGACAATTTCTTTTTCTCCTAATGTTTTTCTTTATTTTATGATTACAAAATGCTTGATTATTCCTTCTGTCAAGGTTCACATTACTCTTTATTAGGATTCTTCTGACCATGTTAGTCACCCTAGCTATTTGTGAAGACAAAAATATATTTTTATTATTTTTTTAAAATAAAAATATATTAAAAAAAATTTTAAAAAATTTAAAATAAATTTAAAAAAAAATTAAAATATGATAATTAGCGAAGAATGAGGGAAAATCTCTTTGACAAGTGCATCAAAAATGGATTTAAAGATTTTTTATCAATCATGTAAATATTTAAAAATATAATAAATAATTTTTCATTACTTTTATTATATAATTAATTGTATTATTGTTTACAAAAGTCATGTGGATAAAATTAATTAATCATGTGAGTCAATGAAGGACCCGAAGGTCATAGGTTTTGTAGGATAAAGGTTTTGTAGGTTTCAATATTTTAATGAATGACTTAAGAATGGAGGGGTTATTGGTTGCTCATTATGATAGAATAAATTATTAGTTATATTAGAGAAGTGAAATGTCTAGCAATTAGGAAGCTGAGAGCCGAAATGAATAAAATATCAAAAATTATTTTTATTTTATTTTATTCTGTATTATTTATACTATGGATTCTAAAAGCTGTTACCTTACTAAATGCTGACACTGCCGAATATTAATAAATTTGTTTTTTTAAAGAAATTGTATAAACGAAAGTCAAGAAAAAATATTTGAAATTTAGAGTATAGCAACGTGAGATGAAATATTCATAAGACTGAGCAAAGAAAACCAAAGGCATTCCTAATAAAATACAAATAATCTAAGGGTGAAAATATTAAAAAATTATTTTGTTGAGTTCTTATTCTGATTAAGAACAGACGAAGGTAGATTTATAGTTTTTACAACTCAACTTATATATGTAAAAGCGCCAATCAAAGATTCGTTTCACGATATATTTCAACAGTTTTCCTGTCATCATCAGGTAGGATCTAATAACTATAGAAATTAAGGACTTTTAAACAAATTTATTAATTGTATTAATTATTAATTATATAAAAAAATATTTTAATAACAACATTTCATTCTTTTAAAAATTATAATTCAAATAACATTTTTTTTTAATTTTAACATTTTGAATTGAATTTAGTAAGTTATTAATTATTTAATTTAACAACAACAATCCATACATACAATATGCAAAAAATTATTTAAAAGCATTTCAAACACAAGTATTCACTGCAAGTATTGGTCAATACCTTCGGTTTATAAAGCTCTCGAGCTCAAATACAGAGATGACGGGAAGTCTCTCCTATGAGTGTGACATTACACCCATTACATGTAAACTGATTACACGTTATTATTCTTTTTTAATCTTTTTTATTATTCTTTTTAAATAAATTCTCCTAATAATATTTCAAAGAAATGTTTAATATTAACTTCCGTTACAAATTAATATAAACCTAGCGAGACATTTCAAGATACTTCTGGGTAAATAGAAAATTATGAAAATTAGATTATAGAATTAAAACAAAATTTTTAAATAAAATTAGGAATTTTGTCAAGTAAAGAAAATATTTCTTTCTCTGATTATCCTAAATATCCTTTATAATTTCTAAATTTAGTCAACAAGACTGTATTTCAATAAAGCTCATCTTGAGCTCGGTTCGACCACATAGAAATGCTGACCGAATATGCGCAATGATGAAGTCACTCCTACGATCATTCAATTGTCAAGTAGAAGTCATTGGTAAGTGAGTGGCAAATTAAAGGCCTAAAGGTGACATTTTGAGTAAGATCCTCTTATAATTGGAATGCCTTTGTTGGATGTCCCATACCATTATTATCCTGATAAGAAAGATATCCCAGAATGGTTGCACAATCTCAACAATCTATTCAGGAGTCTGACGCGTTGATATTCCTCACTACTGAATACAACCGAGCCATTCCACCTCCTCTGATAAATCTCATAGACTTTATTCCATTTTCAAGTTATGAATATAAACCGGTATCCATAGTAACTTATTCTGTTGGTGAGTTCCCAATTATTTGAAAAGATAAAATACAAAATAATTCATTTGATATGGAATATTTACAAGTGATTATAATCACCTATGGTCACGAAAGGTACTGAGTTTCTTAGAATCTTGTGTAAAATTCTTTTACGCTATTTCAAACCTTTAACTTCCATTTTTTTCTACAATAATTTTATGGAAACTTTATTTACAAATAAGATATCCTTTAT